>SKCR01047690.1:0-99800 GCA_019454045.1 Zanthoxylum bungeanum | reverse complement strand
AAAAGGAGAGTTAAAAAGAGTTTCTACATGTGTGAAGGAGAAGCGAGGAAAGCGTTCAAGGCTAGCAAGCTCATGCTATTGTTAGTCTATAATGAGCCTCATATTTATTTTACTAACACTGACCATTTGCTTCCTGTGTCTATTTCATCTCTTTTGCAGGATTACAGTGACGTACTTACAGAGGACATACCTAGTGGGCTTCCACCCATTAGAGGTATTGAGCACCAGATAGACTTCATACCTGGAGCAGTCATTCCTAACAGACCGGCTTATAGAAGCAATCCCGAAGAGACAAAGGAGCTACAAAGGCAAGTACGGGAGTTGATGGACAAGGGGTATGTAAGGGAAAGCATGAGTCCTTGTGCAGTACCAGTGCTTCTAGTTCCTAAGAAAGATGGGACGTGGCGTATGTGCGTTGATTGCCGAGCTATCAACAATATTACGGTAAAGTATCGTCACCCCATTCCTAGACTAGATGACATGTTGGATGAATTGCATGGTTCCAAAATTTTTAGTAAGATTGATTTAAATAGTAGATACCATCAAATTCGCATGAGAGAGGGAGATGAGTGGAAAACTGCATTTAAGACTAAATATGGCCTGTATGAATGGTTAGTTATGCCATTTGGTCTTTCAAACACACCTAGCACATTTAAGAGATTGATGAATCATGTTATGAGTGCATTTTTAGGTAAGTTTGTTGTGGTTTATTTTGATGACATCTTAGTTTATAGTAAAACAGTAGATGAGCATGTTATGCATTTGAAGCATGTTCTTGATGTGTTAAGACAAGAAAAATTGTATGCTAACTTTGATAAGTGCACTTTTTGTATGGATAGAATTGTTTTCCTTGGATTTATTGTGAGTGCAGATAGTATCGAGGTAGATTTGGAAAAGGTGAAGGCAATTCAGGATTGGCCAACACCAACGACAGTGACAGAAGTCAGAAGCTTCCATGGATTAGCAAGCTTCTACCGTAGATTTGTTAAAGACTTCAGTAGTATTGCAGCACCACTGACTGAAGTAATGAAGAAGACTGTTGGCTTCAAATGGGGTGAAAAACATGAGCGTGCATTCCAGGATCTGAAAATGAAGTTGTGCAGTGCACCAGTCTTGGCACTACCCAACTTTGAGAAGACATTTGAGATTGAGTGTGAAGCATCCGGGATAGGCATTGGAGCGGTTCTTATGCAAGAAAAGCGACCAATTGCCTACTTTAGTGAGAAGCTTAATGGAGCAGTTTTGAGATACCCCACATATGACAAGGAGTTGTATGTGAGAGCCCTTGAGACTTGGCAGCATTATTTGTGGCCTCGAGAGTTTGTGATCCACACAGATCATGAATCATTAAAGCATCTGAAGGGCCAAGGTAAGCTGAACAAACGACACGTAAAATGGTTAGAGTTTGTTGAGACATTTCCATATGTAATCCGCTACAAACAAGGTAAGGAAAACATTGTCGCCGATGCACTATCGCGAAGGTATGCTTTACTTACTTCATTGAGTGCAAGAATGCTTGGGTTTGAATTTATTAAAGAACTTTATGCTAGTGATATTGACTTTAGTACTATCTATGCTGCATGTGCAAAGTCTGCTTTTAGTAAATTCTACCAACATGATGGGTTTCTGTTTAGGGAAAATAGATTATGCATTCCTGTTTGTAGTATGCGTGAGTTGTTAGTGAGGGAAGCACATGGGGGAGGTTTAATGGGGCACTTTGGCATTGCCAAAACCTTAGGGGTATTGAGAGAACATTTTTATTGGCCTAAAATGCGGAGAGATATTGAGCGTTTGTGTGATAAATGCTTAACTTGTAAACAGGCTAAATCTAAGGTTTTGCCTCATGGGTTGTATACACCATTGCCTATACCTAGTGAGCCATGGGTAGATGTATCGATGGACTTTATCTTGGGTTTACCTAGGACTAAGAAAGGTAGAGATTCCATCTTTGTAGTGCTTGATAGGTTTAGTAAGATGGCACACTTTATAGCATGTCATAAAACTGATGATGCCACTAACACTGCTGACTTGTTCTTTAGAGAAGTAGTACGACTCCATGGGATTCCATGGAGTATAGTTTCAGATCGTGATGTCAAATTCCTTAGTCACTTTTGGAAAGTTTTATGGGGTAAGTTGGGAACTAAACTTTTGTATTCTACTACTTGCCACCCCAAACTGATGGCCAGACCGAGGTTGTTAATAGGACTTTGACTCAGTTATTGCGTACTATTATTAATAAGAACTTAAAAACTTGGGAGGATTGTTTGCCTTTTGTTGAATTTGCATATAATCGTAGTATTCATTCCTCTACATCTTACTCACCATTTGAAATTGTTTATGGTTTTCAGCCACTAACTCCATTAGATTTGTTACCTTTGCCTGTTGATGAACATGCGGGGCTAGATAGAAAAAGGAAAGCCGATTTGGTGAAGCATATACATGAGAAAGCAAGAGAACAAATACAACGAAAGAATGAGCAATATGCTTATCATGCTAATAAGGGAAGAAAACTTGTGGTATTTCAGCCTGGAGATTGGGTTTGGGTACACATGCGCAAGGAGAGATTTCCTGAACAACGTAAATCTAAGCTACAACGGAGAGGGGATGGTCCATTTCAAGTCTTGGAACGGATTAATGACAATGCATACAAGCTGGATTTACAAGGTAAGTATAATGTGTCTGCTACATTTAATGTTTCTGACTTAACTCCTTTTGATGCAGGTACAGATTCGAGGTCGAATCCTTTTCAAGAGGGAGAGGATGACATGATCCAGGCTGACAACAAAGCAAAAGACCCATTACAAGTACCAGAAGGGCCAATTACGAGGCAGATGACCAAAAGACTTAGAGAAGCAATGGCGGGATTAGTTTAGAGTTTTATGGCCGATTGCAACAAACAAATAGAGACTGACAAGAAACCCACTTGGATTCGAAATCCAAGCAAACCCCAAGCAACGGACAGAACCCCAAGAACCGCGAATATGATTTTGTAGAAACAAAACCCTTCCAAGACCACAAAGAAGACCCACAAAGAACTTGCCCTTGAGAACCTTTAAGATTTCAGACTTCACTTAGTTTTTCAGGGTCTGATTTCACACTTCACTAGGGTTTAGAAATAAAACACACAGCCGCCAAGAACATGCTTATTTCTTAAACATATGCTAAAGAAAAGAATGACTATGACGAACTGATAGGAACAACAGAACGGAAACCCAGAACTGGAAAAAGTGATAGAGATGAACTGATATGCAACTAGGATGAACTGACAGGAAGAACAGAACAAAAAGATTCAGAACTGGAAAATGATAAAAGATGAACTAATATGCAGAACAACAAAACCAGATCTAGAATAAAAACAAAACAAAAACAGAAACAAGATCCAACAAGAACTGAAACGAAAATAACAAGAACGAAAATAAAAACAGAATCAAACAAAAAGAAAAGATAGGAAAAATCAGACCTTGGAACCCTGAGCTCTAGATACCAAATGACAATAAACCCACTTGGATTCGAAATCCAAGCAAACCCCAAGCAACGGACAGAACCCCAAGAACCGCGAATATGATTTTGTAGAAACAAAACCCTTCCAAGGCCACAAAGAAGACCCACAAAGAACTTGCCCTTGAGAACCTTTAAGATGAATCCTTGTAGTGTTTTGCTAGCAATGGAGACGCCACTAAGTTTGCCAAAACTTAGATAAGTCGATTCAAACTTGAAAAGGGGAATCCCTCCCTTACAAGAATTCGGCCATAGCCAAAGCTTTAAGCTTTTTAGTTTTTTATAAATTTCGTTGGTTGTTCAAATGAAGAAGAAATTAAGCTTAAATAGTGTTACAAAAAGAAACCCTAAAGGCATAAAGACAACAATGCCCCTAAAAACAAAATTACACAAATATCAAGTCTTTAAGTCTTCAAATGCCTAGGAAGCTTTATTCTAAACTGATTTGGGCCAAGTGAAATGGTTTTGGGCCCTTTCCATCGAAGCCCACATGCATCTCAATTTGTTTGTTGCAGTCGACCATAAAACTCTGAACTAATCCCGCCATTGCTTCTCTGAGTCTTTTGGTCCTCTGCCTCGTAATTGGCCCTTCTGGTACTTGTAATACGTCCTTTGGTTTGTTATCGGCCTGGATCATGTCAGAGACGCATGTGGGCTTCAATAGAGATGGCCCAAAGCCACTTCACTTGGCCCAAATCAGTTTTGAATGAAGCTTCAAAGGCCTTTGAAGACTTGAAAACTTTGGTATCTTTGTAATTTAGCCTTTAGGGGCATTGTTGTCTTTATGCCTTTATGGTTTCTCTTTATAACATAATTTAAGCTTTCTTTCTTTTTCATTTTGAGGACAATAAATGAAATTTGTAAAACTCAAAAGCTTAAAGCTTTGGCTATGGCCGAATTATTGTAAGGGAGGGATTCCCCTTTTCAAGTTTGAATCGACTTATCTAAGTTTTGGCAAACTTAGTGGCGTCTCCATTGCTAGCTAAACACTACAAGGATTCATCTTAAAGGTTCTCAAGGGCAAGTTCTTTGTGGGTCTTCTTCGTGGCCTTGGAAGGGTTTTGTTTCCACAAAATCAAATTTGCGGTTCTTGGGGTTCTGTCCATTGCTTGGGGTTTGCTTGGATTTCGAATCCAAGTGGGTTTCTTGTCAATAAAGCTGTAATATTCTCTCAAATTCGTTGATTATTTCAAAAATGAAAAAGAAAGAAAGCTTAAATAGTGTTACAAAGAGAAACCCTGAAGGCATAAAGACAACAATGCCCCTAAAGGCTAAATTATAAAAATACCAAAGTCTTCAAGTCTTCAAAGGCCTTTGAAGCTTCATTCAAAACTGATTTGGGCCAAGTGAAGTGGTTTTGGGCCCTCTCTATTGAAGCCCACGTGCGTCTCTATTTGTTTGTTGCAATCGGCCATAAAACTCTGAACTAATCCCGACATTGCTTCTCTGAGTCTTTTGGTCCTCTGTCTTGTAATTGGCCATTCTGGTACTTGTAATGGGTCTTTTGCTTTGTTGTCGGCCTAGATCATGTCAAAAGTGGTAATAGGTTGGACACGCAGGTCCAATTTAATAAATTCTAAATTTATTACAACAATTTCCAAAATTGCCCTCACCCTACTAATATCTATCCGATATACATTATTTATTCATACATCCAAGTATTCACACAATGCATGTTATCAATCAATCTAATCCAATTAATTAATCTTTGATTAGTGACCATCCAATGTTCAAACAACGATTTGATTTGCGCGAGTCAAACTCGTTTAAGAATAAATACTCAAAGTAATTATTCTTGAATTATATCGAACTACAATTTTAAATCCAATTTAAATTGTATTCAATACTAATTCATAAATAATTCCAAATTAAATAATTACACTTATTTATGTGCCTTTAAGACTTGGATTCTAAATCTAATCTTATCGGGTCTCAAAGGCCCAATTAGTATCCAATACTATTCAATTAAAGTCCAATGTGCTTTCAATTAATTCTTTAGGCATGGGCTTTGGCAATTATGGGTCAAACCCAAGATGCTAAGGTCCAATTAGGAATCACCCTATGCCAAAAATCAATTTAGGCCCATTAGGCCCAATTAAAAATTAAAGGCCCAATTATCATATTTGGACTTTATGGAAATGGTTTTAGGCCCAATTGGATCCAATCAATTATCCTAAACCAAACTTGGCCCAACCAAGCCCATTAAGCCTAATTACAACAAATTAAATTAACTCATTATTCCAAATTACAAATTAATTCAATTCAAGTGTAATTACCATAATTAATTAATTAAACAATGCTTCCAAAACACTTAATTAATTCAATTAATCATGCTCTACATTTTCAATTCATGTCCAACACAAATTGAAGCAAAATCAATCTACCAACAACATGCTCCATTCACGGCAAAGGCATAAAATTAACATCCAATTTTTGATTTCAATCTAATTAAATCAATAATCAATATTCAATTCATGCCATTTAACATATCCAATTGTCAAATTTCAAAAAATCACCATGAATTTAACCTAGGGTGCATTCGGCCAAGGCTAAGGAAATTGGGGATTTTGATCTAATCAATTTTTCTCAATTCCTAAGATGTACAAATCCAATTCAACATCATATAAGCTCAACCAAACCATCAATTTAAGAAAATACATACTCCAAGCATAAATTCCCAAATTAAAGTCCATGAACCCTAGAATTCCAAATCAAACTTAGATGACTCTAATACCATTGTAAGTGTTCCTAGAACATGCCAAGATCGTCTAAGAGTGATTCGTGTGTGAATTATAAAGAGAGTTGTGGAATACTCACATTGATTGGTTGAGGAGATTTCAAAAATTCATTCTTTGTTGGATATGTTGGAAGCTTCGGAGCTTGAAATCGAGTTTCATACTCTCGGGTGAGTTTCCCTATCACCTTCTTTTGACTCTAAATGTGCTAGCAAGCTTGAATTTTTGAAATAAAAAATCCATGGAGAGAGCTCCAAGTTTCGGCCAAGAAGGGAGAGAAGAGAGAGAGATGAGTGAATAGTAGTGTCTTACAAAACTAAACTAGTTTTCCAAAAACCACTTGCGTTTTATATTTTCCAAAAACAAAAGTTAAGTGTGTTGGAAGAAATGCATTAAATGCATCTAACCACTTACATCAACAAATGACTAGTGATGTGAGTCAAGTTGATGTAAGTTAGTGGGTCCCGCCACTTTGAATTCAAAATTCAAATTGGTCCACACAACACACTTTGCGCCCGGTTTCGTTTAATCTGACTAAATGAATTTTCCGTCATGATGTAATTAAATCCAATTTAATTAAATAATAATGCCTAGTAAAATTATTACGGAAGTCGCTCGCGAAGTAATTCTAAATTAATTCGTTCGCTTGAATTAAAATCCAATTTTAATTCCGTATTGAAATCTAATTTCAATTAATATAACTAATATATTATTTTAGCCCATATAAATAAACTATATATTGCCCGTGCCTCCGGTACGGTGTTACAGAATTTACAGAGAGATTAAGATTCTGTTATTTAATTTGTTTGTTAATTTTTAGAGATATTCTATCATGAAATGATTTTATTTTTTAATTAAAATGATTTTATTCTTTAATTTATTTGGTAGTTTTCATTTTCCTTTAATAAATGATTTTATTCTTTAATTTATTTGGTAGTTTTCATTTTCCATTTTTATAGAGATTCTATAATGGAAGGATTCTTTATCAGCCATTAGATTATAATGAAATGATCTGAGCCGCCAATTAAGCCACATAAAGATAGCCTTTGGATACATTATCTCTCTTAATCCTAACCATTGATTGTCTTCTCTTTCCTCCCACACCATTGTGCTTTATAATATAGATTGAATAGAAAAATCCAATCTAACTATTAAATTTATTTTACCGATTAATTCCAAATTAACCGCGTTCTCTCTTCTCGACGAATTTAATCCCAGATAAATTATCGACGCAATTAATCACAGATTAATTCTTTCTCTTAATAATTAATTCCCAGATTAATTATTGCCGTGATTAATCCCAGATTAACTTTCTCTCTTATAATTAATCCCAGATTAATTTTCTGTTCGAGTCAAATCTCATCGGTGAATCTTCGGGAAGCGACCCAAGAGATCCATGGATATGTTGGCAGTAAATACGGTCATCGGACTATCCGAATACGTGCATACCCAGTACTATGGGTGGGCAAAAAAACCGACCGAACCGAACCAAACCGCAAACCGAACCAAACCGGACCGAATTTACGGTTTTTTTTTCTAACGGTTCGGTTTGCGGTTCGGATTGGCCCACCCCAAACGGTTTACGGTTCGGTTCAGGAGCTAATCCGAACCGCACCTGTTAAACCGAACCGAACCGTTATAATTAAAAAAAATTATATATTTTTATAAAAAAAAATTTATTTTTCTTTTAATTTTATTCTATGTTTTCTTTTAATTAGTATGTTAATACTTTTATTCTTAAATTTGTTGTTAATATATTTATTTGTTAATATTTTTATTCTTCAATTTATTTGTTAATGCTTTTATTCTTAAATTTTTTGTTTTATGGTAGCATCATTATTCTTGAAAGTAAGATGTTGAATTTGTCTCTTAATTAGAATGATGGTAGCATCATTATTCAAGGTAATTTTTTTAAAAAATACAAGAATTAATTGTGCCTCATTTTTCAATCCTTAATGGAGTGCATGTGTTCCATGGAGTCACAGCTTACACCATATCACTTTATACTATTTGTTGGATAAACTTTTTTTTTTTTGTCTTCAATTAAGTGGATGAAAATTTGTTTTAAATATAATAATCCGTAAACCGAACCGAACTAATCCGTAAACCACTGGTTTAAAAAATTTCCAATCCGAACCAAACCGTTATTTAATGGTTTGGTTTGAGAGGTAAAAAATCTGAACCGTAAAATATGGTTTGGTTCGGTTTTTAGCAAAAACCGAACCAAACCGAACCGCGCCCACCCCTACCCTGTACCACGTTCTCACCGATTTACAAGACATGGTTGGCTTCTAGCAAAGCACCGTGCCTACCCAATTCTCCAGAAATATTCTTTAAAGGAATATGTAATCTTTGTCAGGCGTATCATATGTAGTATTGCGTATTGCGATCTAGTATCGATGTCACATGCTAGGCCTGGGGCTGGAATTTTGTCTGCCCCGTACGAAGCATATATCGGATCTCTAGTAACTAGTCTCTATAATCGGATAATCATGACCTAGTCATATTATCCCGATGACTGTAGTACTTAAGAGTACTAGTTCTGTATCCTACGTGATCATCATCTCCATATGACTGAAGTGATACTTCCATCTTGACATCACACCCAATACACTACAATTATCAGTATACCCAGAAGAGGCGTAAACAGAACCTGTTAAAGCCTCGGACGACCAAAACCAAAGTATACTGATTGTCGCAAGTATTAGCGATGCAAGTCTCAGGTTAAGACCAAATACACCTACCCTGATTCGGATTCCCATAGACACATATTCATACTACCAATGGGATTCCGAGGGGTCTATCTAGAGCGAAGCTGTTTCCGTACCATCCGTAAACAGAACCTCTTATTACACTTGCATGAGTATCCAATACCCAAATATATGAGAACTATGCCGTTACGCTTCCATAACACGCACAAGTGTAATACTAGCCTATTCCGCATTATCGATGTCCAGTCTCGATAATACTACGACTAGGGATATTTAATGATTAAACCTTACATGAATTAATACTGTCTCATATCTTATTAATCCGGTACTAATCATATGGACTTTTATCATTTATATATCCAAGTAATCCAATTACAAAATGATAAAAGAGCAATTCCTTTGTCACATAGTTAATTTGTACAACAACGCCATGTTTTGTACAAATAGTGATGATATGGGTCATAATTGTCCAACAGACCAATCAAGAGAAGTTTTGCTAACGTGCGCTGAATCTGTTAACGTGTGCTGAATCTGCTAACGTGCACCTGCCACGTGTCAACATCAGAGCAGCTCCGCTAACATGCGTCGTGCCATGTGTCATCATCATATGTTGCCGATAATCGCCATCGCCACATGTCATCTATGTGTCGTCCACATGTCAGCCATAAGCTTGCCACGTGTCAGCCACGTCATCATCAGCCAATCATCTTATGCCACGTGTCACCATCACATGTTGCCGATAATCGTCATCGCCACATCAGCGCCACGTCGGCACAATTATTGAATTAATCACTCAGTCATGCCACGTGTCAGCCGATTCGTAATTCACACCGTAATTCACGGAGCGACGCGCGACACTTATTGAAGTCTATAAATTCAGGCCAAAATTTCAGAATCAGATCCATGCTTTCTTCTATGTAATTCCTTAAGAATACTAAGAAGATTGTATCTTGTTTGTTTATTTACAACTTTCAGTAATTAATTTCCGTATTTTTTACTTTTTAGTAATGAGGAGGTAACTCCCCTTGCTGGGGTAAAAGGTAAAGCTTTTATTACTAATATTTAGATTAATTTCCCTTAATTATAATATATAAACTATTTAAAACCTGACTTAATGAGGATACCGCCTTATGGTCGGTTGGACTTAATTTATAAATTGATTTTAACCTGACTAAGCTTGGATACAGCCTATATGGTAGGTTGGTAATTAATTATAAATTTGACTTAATCAGGTTACCGCCTATATGGCTGGTTGGTAATTATCACATAAAGTTTATATATTATAATAAGGGAGATATCTAAAATAGTAGTGATAAAAATGGATCCTTTTACTCCAGCATTTTCTTTTATTGTACTTTTACCTTTTTAATTTCCAGCATTTACTTTTCAGCATTTAATTTTCAGTATTCTTTCAACATTTACTTTCCAGCAATTTACTTTATGTCTTTTATTTTATTTAAGTTTTTACTAGCCTTAGATATGTGTCGTAACTAAGTCAGTTATCTGGGGTTGTGATGAATTTCAATATCACCGGTTTATAAGGGATTATTTTATAGTTTGGGTAATATAAAGGTTTATTTATTAAGTCTTAAGCTTAATGCTTCTTGTTAACTGGCCATTAATAAGATTGATCTGGTAAACTTAAAATAAACTTGACAAAGGAATTTTAGGTTTCAGCCTTAGACTTAATAGCCAACGATCTTCCTTGAGGAAAGATAACCCTTTAATAGATTTCCTTACAGGATAGACATATACCTGTCGGGCGGGGGTAACCACAATTGGAACTTAAACTTAATGAATTCAGGTAACTTGGTTGACATAGACATATGATTAATTGGGTTACACTGGGTATTTGCATCTGACTATCGACAAAGGCTTTTGCAGAATTTCGTGTTCCAAGTTAGTAAACTAATATATTACACAAACATAAAATAACCACTTCATCTTTAAAAAGATATTGGAAAGATTCACAACCCATGATAGTTTAATAATATTGAATTTTCCTTAATCCACTTTCGCGCTATTTCTTTTACTTGTTTTAAATTTAAAATTACCACCCAATCAA
Organism: Zanthoxylum bungeanum; assembly: GCA_019454045.1. Taxonomy (NCBI): domain Eukaryota; kingdom Viridiplantae; phylum Streptophyta; class Magnoliopsida; order Sapindales; family Rutaceae; genus Zanthoxylum; species Zanthoxylum bungeanum. Next base: position 88,791 of record SKCR01047690.1, on the reverse strand, counting down.
ACAATCAATCCATTGGATACTCGTAAAAATTTGGCTTCATAAATTAATAGCTTAGGTTTTAAGTCATCGTGGGATCGATACTTTTTATACTACTTGAACGATACGTGCGCTTGCGATATACGCGTGTGATTGCACCAGTCAAATTTTTGGCACCGTTGTCGGGGACTTATTTATCTTTCACTATTAGTTTTGAGGTTTGATACCTTTACCTGTATCTAATTTCTTTTTACTTATTATTTATGTTTTCTTTTGTTTCAAGTTCTCAAACACTACATGAGACGAACCAGAAGCTTTGAAATCCGATCACTTGACCCAGAGATTGAAAGAACCATCAGATAGTTGAGAAGGGAAAGGCGAGAAGCCCAAGAAGAAATCATCAATATGGAACCTGAACCTTTGGAGGTTGCACCACCAATTCCCATTCGAGACAGAACCATTCTGGTGGTTGACGGCTTCATTTCATGTATTATACTTCCTCATTTACCAGCAAATACATGTGACATCAAAATATGCATCAAGATGATTCAGCAGTCAGTAGAGTTTGGAGGGAATGTAATTGAAGATCCTAATGCCAACATCAGTAACTTCTTGGAAGTTTACGGCACTTTCAATTACAACCGAGCAGCTGAAGAAGCAATGAGACTGCGTGTTTTTCCATATTCCTTGAAAGACAAAGTTAAAGCTTGGCTACATTCATTACCAGCAGGTTCCATCACAACTTGGTTCGGTATCTCGGCATGCTCACGTTGTATTCTCTGTGGTTCTTCAGGTGAGGATATTGATCATCTTTTCTTCCAGTGCTACTTCTCTTCGAGGATATTGATCATCTTGGTGATTAACACAAGTTACAATAAATTTTACTAAGTAAAGTTTGCGAGAAAGTTGAAGAACAAAAGAGAAAAGTTTGGGAAAATTTTGATTTTGTAAGTATTTTCTTATTTTCTTCAACTTGAAAATTGTTTCCATGTTTCCAGCTTCAATATTTGTTATTTAAAATCTTCTCTACTCTTTACTTGTGTAAATTAATCGACTGGAAACTGGTTGGATTGACGTTGCATGTGTGTATAAACTAAGTATGCTTATAAATGGTAATTAATCATTCTTTGATTAATTAGTAATCATGTTGCCATTCTAGAGTTTTAAGGCCACTCATTTATGACCTAGAATTGTTCTTGAGTTGTTTCATGATGGTGAGACTTGTTTGGTGTGGTAAAGATTGGATTAAAGTATTAAATTTGTTTAATTTGGTGTATTTTGTCAATTTGAAAAACTTGTAAAATTAGGGTTCATAACTCTTTCCGAATTTTGGACTTTTCATATATGTGGTGTATTATGGTGTATATTAAATTTGAGATTGATTGGATTTGATCTTGACTTGTTTTGAACAAGAAATGACTAAAATGCAAAACCTGGAAAATTCTAGGGCTTCTCAGTAATTTGACAAAAATTTGGATTTTGTGTTGCAATTTGTATTTTCATGTATCATGTATAAATCATTTTGGGATTGATTTGGAATCACTTAAATTTGTATTTGACAATTTGAGGACCAAAATGATCAAAATGTAAAGTTATGAGTTAATTCGGTAATTATAAGAAATTTTATTTCTTGGTTTAAAATTTTAGATTTTATTTATTGAGTAATTAAAATAAATAAGTTTATTTTAATTGCCCAAGAAAAATAATTATCGAAAATTGTTTCGGAGGGAAAATACGCAAAAACGGTGTTACTGGGTAACAGCTACCCAAACAGTGAACTGGTCACTATTTAGGTAGTCCATGAACTGTCCAAATTGTAGACATTGTATTTTTGCATGAAAAGTTGCGGAAGTTGCGAAAAATGAATGCCAGAAGGAAGGAAAACCTCCAAAATTAACACCTAATTAGATTCGGACTCACTAGCCAGCCTCGGATTCGCTCAGTCAGTTTCTGCTTCAAACCTTATCCTCGGACAAGCCCAAAACCCCTACTGCAATCAGCCCTTACACCCTTCAACCTCGGCCCATCAGCACCATGCACGCTCAAGGCCCCACACGCCCAAAATCCCATGCATTTCACATGCGCAAATCCCCTCATCAACACTTTCCAATTTAATGAGATTTTGGGATCCCATCCTTACCAAGTTAACAAGATATGAGATATCCTCATCACCAAATTCATGAGATTTATTACCAAAATAATTTGAGAATATATCCCCCAAATAAATGTGATTTATTTCTCTCTTCTTCCACCTTGGACGGCAACCCTAGGCTCTTCTTATTCTTCTCTTGTAATGGCAACAACAGACAAAAAACCCTGAAGACCATCGAAATAAAAAAAACAGCAGCCAAAACACCAAAAACATCACCAAAAACAATAAAAAAACAGCAGCCAAAAACAACCAAAACAGCAGCCAAAAAAACAAAAAAAAAACAGCAGCAAAAATAACCAAAACAGCAGCCAAAATAACAACAAAAAACAACCAAAACAGCAGCAAAAAAAAACCAAAAAAAGCAGCTAAAAATAGAAAACAGCGAAACAGCAAACAACGAAACAGCAAATAGCAAACAACAAACAGTAAACAACGAAACAGCAAAATAGCAACCAGAAAATAGCAAAACAGCAACCAAAAACTGTGAACCAGCGATCATTCCAGCGACTGCCTAACGCACTTCCGAGAAAGCAAATTAAAAGGTAAGACCTGAGGGCACCCTTACCACATTCATTTTTATAGTTCTGGACGCTGCAAGCCTAGTTAGACGTAAGGGTGGCAATGGGCCGGGCCGGGCCGGGCTTTTTGAAGCCCGGCCCAAGCCCGGCCAAAAAAAATTTGGCCCGGGCCCGAAAAAAGCCCGGCCCTGGCGTTACCGGGCCGGGTTCGGGCCCGGGCCTAAGTCCGGCCCTTTTTTTTTTTTTTTTTTACTTTGAAATGAAATTTATATTATATATATATATATATATATATATATATATATATATATATATATATATCATACATTCACATTAAATACGAAATTTGCTAAACAATTTACGAATACATCAAAAATTTCAAAGTAACATACTAACATCCATGAACTAACATCCAAAATTTACAACTAAATACCTCAAAAGTCAAAAGTTTCAATATTTCATCCATAAACTAAGTAACTGACCATCCATCCAAATGTCACAAACAAATACATCAAAAGTTCAAATGTTTCATCTATAAACTAACAATTCAAATACCACAAACAACAAAACAAGTACATTAAAAGCTTCAATGTTTCATCCATAAATTAACAATCCAATTATCCAAATGCCACAAAGTAATGCATCAAACTAATCTAACTCTTGTGGCTCGAAGTCTCCTTCAACTTCATCCATCAGTTCCTCTCCAGAAATTATAAGTTGTTCAGGAATAAGACCTAATGAGAAAAAATGTTAAAACATGTAAATCAAAGAAAATAAATAATTAATAAATAATCCTTATAGTCTTTTACCTCGCTCAGAAGCCCATAACCAATTTTGAGTGCACATTATTGCTTCCAATGTGTCAGGATGTAATTTGGCACGATGTGGACTCAAATGCCTCCCCCCAGTGCTAAAAGCAGACTCTGATGCCACAGTCGTAATAGGAATAGCTAGTATATCTTTAGCTATCTCAGCCAAAATAGGATATTTTCCTTTATTTGTCTTCCACCAAATCAAAATATCGAAGTCTGGAGTTCTAGTAACTAAAGGCTCCTCTAAGTACCTTTCAAGATCGGACTTTGATATTGTCATACGATTGCTTTGAGTGGCAAAAGAATCAAAGTCAGACAAATCTAAAAAAGAAGACGAATCAGTGGTCACAATATTATGGGAATGAACATTTAAAGTAGAAGATTCACTACCAACATCAGACTTAGCTTCATAATATTTAACTATCTCCTCAGAAAGCTGACGTGCTCTTATAATTTGCTCTTGAACACCCACACCATAAATCTTCGGAAAATAATAATCAATTAACAACATCTTAAATCTTGGGTCAAGAATGACAGCCATAACCAACACCCCATGAATCTCTTGCCAATATTTATCAAACTTGGCAATCATAATAGAGGCCATTTGTTTAACTTTAGGAATAAGGACATTTGCCACTCCATCAAAGACATCTTCATTTTACAAGCCAGTGGAAAAAACATATTGGTTGTAGGGTACTTCGTACCTGAGAACATCTCTGTCAACAAATAAAATGGACGTAAATATTCTACCATTTTTTCAGCCATCTCCCATTCTGCATCAGAAGGCAAACATTTGTAATGGGGCTCAATTTGTTGCACTCTATGAAAAACTTTTCTGTATTTAACTGCAATATCAAGCATGACAAATGTAGAATTCCATCTAGTCGGACAATCAAGCACCAACTTTCTTTCACTATTCATCAATGATTGACGTGCGGACATCAAAAAGGTTTCATTCCTTTTCGGTGTGCTACTCCAATAAGCAACACTCTCCCTAATCTTTGCAATACCCACTTCAATCACGGTCAAACCGTCCTTCACAATTAGGTTCAAAATATGAGCTGCACACCTCATATGAAAAAATCTACCACCCACTAACAAAGATTCAGTTGAAAGCATTCCCTTCAATCTTTCTACCATTGCATCATTAGTTGAACAATTATCCAAAGTAACTGTTGACAGCTTTCGATCCACATTGCAGTCCATCATACATTTAATTAGAACTTGAGATAGACACTCAGCAGTATGTGGGGCTGGTACATATATGAACCTACATATACATAATGTATGTAATTAAATGTTAGCATATTCAATAAATAAGTTAGACATAATATTATAAGTACACAAAATTAAATTACCTTAAGACTCGACTTTGTAAATGCCATGAGTTGTCAATGAAATGTCCTGTAACAACCATATACCCTCTCTTTTGGTTACCAGCAGTCCACATGTCAGTAGTAATAGCAACCATGCCGTCATTAATATTCAACAAATTCATTATTTTCATCTTTTCTGATTTATATAATTTGAAAATCTCAGCCTTTAAAGTGTTTCTGGACATCTTCTTCACCAAAGGGTTGCAATAACTCATCAAGTCATTAAAAGCATCAAACTCAACAAACTTCAGTGGCAGCTCATGCTTTATAACCAATGACGTAATTTTTTGACGGACAATATTTACATCAAATGATCTAAGCTCCATAGAAGTCGTTCCATCTTCTCGCTTTATAACATTGAGTGTTTTTTGAAATGTATCTTCAAACTTAGGCTGTTTTTTAGTATAACAATTCTTCATGTGTCTATTTAAGTGACTGGTACCTTTTCCAGCCATACCACTCAATAACTTGGCACACTGATTACATCTTGCCTTTATTTGCCCACCAACAGTAATCCTGGTAAAATGATTCCAACATTTTGCTGTCGCTCGTCTCTTATTATCCATATTTTCTAATGCTACCCCCTTTCTTTTGTTACCATCTTCATCTATTTTTCCATCTTCAATATCAAGGATCTCATTTTCATCATCACTATGCTCGCGTACATCTTCAAGGCCGTTAAGAAAAACAGGGGAATTTGGCCGAATAGGCGTAGATTCTTCCAAGTTAGACATAACAAAATCTGGGGAAAAAAATTGAATCAACAATATGAGAGTGGAGCTATATTATTGCTTATAAGTTATATAATAGATCAAGAGGCAATAATTTCAACAAAATACTTACCCTTATCAAGTAACAGAGATAAAACACAGTCTTATGTGCTTATAATTACTATATTACTGTTAAATGGTTAGCAAGTAGCAACTTAGCATTACTGGTACTGTTTTTGTAATATTAGGTTTATAAGAAAGTTTGTAGTTTTCAGTTAGGTGGTGTGTTCAGCACCTCTGGGAATAGATTATCATAATGTCCTTTATTCAGATTGTTATTTGGAGATGCTCTTGAATATTCAGATTGTAGCTCTAGTTACAGATTGAAGTGCCAACAAACAAGACCCTGATACTTTCATTTTTCTTTTATATGGCAGGGTGTGAAATGCTTATAACCAGGCAATACCACCTCAGATTTCTCACAATTGTTATTCACGACCAATAAAACTTTTTCATTTATTAACAGTTCAACCATTTCAACATCCCTACTGCAATTACAAATCTCCATAAATTTTTCTCAACTGCTTTTACAAATAGCCACAATGAGCTCTATCAATTCAACAGAATCAGCACCAATTCTCCAGATAATATCCGAATTCATTCGCCTCTTTACTAAATTTTTAATCGAAAACAATGAAATCAGCCACTGTCAGGGATTCAGGAGTACGGTTTCACTAACTCTAATTGCAGCCTTTTGATTCCAAATATTTCAATAATAATTTTAGCTGTTTTCATCTGATCAACTATCAATTTGATGGATAATAAACAAATGTAAGATGACTACACACCAGCAAAAACCCAGATACAACATCACTAAACCAACGCAGTTATAAGTTATATAATGGGATTAAAAAAAGTAAACAACAAAATACTTACCGAGAATAGAGTTGAGAGTGTGGCGACTGGCGAGAACTGAGAAGAGAGGAGAGTGGTGACTGACCGGAGAGCCAACTGCCGAGAGTGTGGTGAGAACTAAGAAGAGAGGAGAAAGGAGATTGGCGAGCCAGAGAGCAGAGCACTAGCCAGAATGAGAGCAGAGTGGAGACTGGAGACGATCAGACGAGCCGACTGCCGAGTGCCGAGAGAGAGAGACAATGAAATTGGATATGTGAATTGTGAATTGTGAAGACTGAAGTGAACAATTAAATTTTTGATTTGTGAATTAGGGCAAAAATGAAAAGATCGGCAGACAGATGACTAGAGGACTAGAGGAGTAAAGCAGGCCCAGCACTGCAGGGCCGTATTTTTTTTTTTAAGAATTTAAGCCCGGGCTTAAATCTTAGAGCCCGGCTCGGGCCCGAGCCCGAGCCCGAGTCGGGCCCTGTCCGTAAAGCCCGGCTTGGTAATTTAGCCCGTTGGGCCGGGCCGGGCTTGGGCTTTTCTGCCACCCTTACTTGGACGTGAAATACGTCCAGCCGGGTATGCGAAGTCCTACATCAAAGATGGATAAATTTCTGGTCACATTCTTTTCTTTCTTCGGCATTTTGTTATTTTTTTTTCTATTTAGTGTTACCTTTTTATCTATTTATTCACTTTTATTATTATTTTATTATTTCTCCTTTACTTTGTTAATGTTTTTCATGTTGATAATTATATGCATATGCATGGTTATATTTTTATGTCCGTTTACATTGCATTAATGATTATGTATGTTATTATCCCTTACGGTATATCTGATGGAAACCCAGACGTAAATTCTGTAGCCGAATCCGAATGGACGGTAGTGCGGTCTGTACATGGGATACAACTCCATGTGCCACTTGGGAAATATTCATACATGCGTGATTAACCCCCCTTTTTGTTTGCTATTTATTTATTGACGTTTTTCCTGCTTTTGACTGTTTATTATAATTTTCGTTATCGCATCTTGTATTTCTTAATTTAATATGCTTTTGGAACTATGTTATTGTGATTTTTAATATTTATGGGTGTGCAAATTTGTGTTTATTTGAATTACTTTGCATGAACTGCTTAAGACTTAGCTATACCATTGTGTGAACCCGTCCATTATACTGGCATAAGTAATGGACCATTCTGAACCCATCGGTTTTAGGTCTTCCCTTGCGAGGGGTGAGTGCGGCCTTAAAACCTTTCCCAGTTCACACTGGGTGGCGACACCTTTATTCTCCGATTTAGTCTCTCATGGGCTAATCCGTACTTTCTACGGGCTGCGAGCCCAACAGTGTCGTGGTCGCCGAGCATCATAGGCATAGCGGTAAACCCCGCTTCACTCCTACAGATGGCGACTCCACTGGGGATAGAGGATCGACCCCGAAACAATGCCTTGTAGTGTCCGTGGCTTTGGCTTTGGTTAACCAAGTCTCATATATTTTGCATACCCTTTTTACCCTGATAGTGTCATGTATCGTGAAGTCTCTTTCACTCAAGGCGGCGGATCGTTATATGATGATAACCATCACTCGTTGGCACGTACCCTAGGGTATAAAAAATGTGCTCTCATTTGGTCGCTTGAACCCTTAACTTGGGAGACCTAGTTTTGAGCAACCCTTCACCGATGAGAGCCTATATCCATACCCTTGTAAGCCCACATACGAACCATAGTTATATGTTCTATAGAAGCTACCCCCCATGCTTGTGTGTGGGCCTATTATCATTTGGATCCATTTAGACCTCTCGTCATAGGATACGAACTTATTGGGCCATTTAAACTGGGACGAGTTTATATCTTATGATGATTGGGCTAAAAGTTTTCAAAATGGTGATGGACCACCTTGTGTTTGGGTCCCCTATCATTTGAAGTTATTTAGCCACTGTATCGCAAAAGTGTAAACCAGTTGGCCCTTTTCAACTGGGACAAGTTTACACCTCGCGATAATCTGATTAAACGCTTTAAAATGATGACAGGCCAACTTGTATGAATACCTTGATGGGCTTAGAAGGTCCAAACATGATCCGAATATGCTAGATACATGAGTCTGGTATCCACACTTGCTTTCATCCAGGAAGGGTACGCATTGTTATGGCATATTTGTATACTTTTGGATATCTCCAAGTCCATCCCCGCCACAACCGTGATTACCGAGGGCCCAATTCACCGTTTCTAGACAATGGCACAATCCCCATAATAGGCTTAATCAATCTTGTAAATGGGCGGTCTTTGTCTTTTACTGATGAAAAGGGACCGAGGTAGCCAAGGTTCACCCCTATAGCGTATGAGAGAACGATTTTGTGTAGCCCACATTGGTGCATAAAATGAGCCATACCTAGGGCAGAAATGGACTTACCACGAGTGTGGGAGGAATAAGGTCGGAAGAGAAGCCGATAGCAGTAGTGAAGATGAAACAAAGCATGGGAGAGATTTCTAGGAAAACTTCTCAAGCAGTGACGAAGAAGAGAAGCCGATGGAATACTTTGCGAAAGCCACAGGAGAGCCTGAACCCGTAGAAGGCAATGAGATCACAGTACCGAGATTCGAAATCTTCAAGGATGTGAGGGGCAAAGAACCACAAGCGGAGGAAGTTGCAAAAGAGGAAGATAAAGGGGAGGAAGAACTAATGCAGTTGGAGAATCTGACACTCGAAGAAAGCAAGAAGACGGAAGAAGACTGCAAATTACGAAGATGTTTATTTTCCTGATTTGTTTGATTGTAATCCTGCTTTTATTAATCATAAAGACATTGATTTTTCTTACTTATTCGAGTCTTTCCTGTTAGTCTGCATCATAACACGCATGACATGAGCATATTTGACATTAACTCAATAAAGACAAATGCATTTAATCTTGGTACATGTGGAAACCCCAATGAAATTTTAATTGCAAGTGAGGTTACCTCTGATGAGCGGAAAGAATTAGAGAGAATATTAATAAAATATGCAAAAGTATTCGCCTGGTCCAATGAAGACATGCCAGGAGTGGACAGGGATATTACCCAGCACATGATACCAACTCATCCGAACATGAGACTGGTAAAACAGAAGCTCCGAAGAATGGGGCCAGAATGGGCCGAAAAGGTTATAGAAGAAGTCAAGAAGCAGATAGATGTGGGATTCTTAGAGGTGGTGAAATACCCCGAGTGGTTAGCCAACATTGTTGACAAGAAACACACTTGGATTCGAAATCCAAGCAAACCCCAAGCAACAGACATAACCCCAAGAACCACGAATTCGATTTTGTAAGAACAAAACCCTTCCAAGGCCACAAAGAACTTGCCCTTGAGAACCTTTAAGATGAATCCTTGTAGTGTTTTGCTAGCAATGGAGACGCCACTAAGTTTTCCAAATTTAGATAAGTCGATTCAAACTTGAAAAGGGGAATCCCTCCCTTACAAGAATTCGGCCATAGCCAAAGCTTTAAGCTTTTGAGTTTTACAAATTTCGTTTATTGTCCTCAAAATGAAAAAGAAAGAAAGCTTAAATAGTGTTACAAAGAGAAACCCTAAAGGCATAAAGACAACAATGCCCCTAAAGGCTAAATTACAAAAATACCAAAGTCTTCAAGTCTTCAAAGGCCTGTGAAATTCATTCAAAACTGATTTGGGCCAAGTGAAGTGGCTTTAGGCCCTCTCTATTGAAGCCCACATGCGTCTCTATTTGTTTGTTGCAGTCGGCCATTAAACTCTGAACTAATCCCGCCATTGCTTCTCTGAGTCTTTTGGTCCTCTGCCTCGTAATTGGCCCTTCTGGTACTTGTAATGGGTCTTTTGCTTTATTGTCGGCCTGGATCATGTCATCCTCTCCCTCTTGAAAAGGATTCGACCTCGAATCTGTACCTGCATCAAAAGGAGTTAAATCAAAAACATTAAATGTAGCAGACACATTATACTTGCCTTGTAAATCCAGCTTGTATGCATTATCATTAATCCGTTCCAAGACTTGAAATGGACCATCCCCTCTCGATTGTAGCTTAGATTTACGTTGTTCAGGAAATCTCTCCTTGCGCATGTGTACCCAAACCCAATCTCTAGGCTTAAATACCACACGTTTTCTTCCTTTATTAGCATGAGAAGCATATTGCTCATTCTTTCGTTGTATTTGCTCTCTTCATTTCTCATGTATATGCTTCACCAAATCGGCTTTCATTTTTCCATCTAGCCCCGCATGTTCATCGACAGGCAAAGGTAACAAATCTAATGGAGTTAGTGGCTGAAAACCATAAACAAATTCAAATGGTGAGTAAGATGTAGAGGAATGAATACTACGATTATATGCAAATTCAACAAAAGGCAAAAAATCCTCCCAAGTTTTTAAGTTCTTATTGATAATAGTACGTAATAACTGAGTCAAAGTCCTATTAACAACCTCGGTCTGGCCATCAGTTTGGGGGTGGCAAGTAGTAGAATACAAAAGTTTAGTTCCCAGCTTACCCCATAAAACTTTCCAAAAGACTAAGGAATTTGACATCACGATCTGAAACTATACTCCGTGGAATCCCATGGAGTCGTACTACTTCTCTAAAGAACAGGTCATCAATTTTATGACATGCTATAAAGTGTGCCATCTTACTGAACCTATCAACCACTACAAAGATGGAATCTCTACCCTTCTTAGTCCTAGGTAAACCCAAGATAAAGTCCATCGATACATATATGATATATCCATGGCTCACTAGGTATAATCAATGGTGTATACAACCCATGAGGCATAACCTTAGATTTAGCCTGTTTACAAGTTAAGCATTTATCACACAAATGCTCAATATCTCTCCGCATTTTAGGCCAATAAAAATGTTCACTCAATACCCCTAAGGTTTTGGCAATGCCAAAGTGCCCTATTAAACCTCCCCCATGTGCTTCCCTCACTAACAACTCACACATACTACAAACAGGAATGCATAATCTATTCTCCCTAAACAGAAACTGACAAGAAACCCACTTGGATTCGAAATCCAAGCAAACCCCAAGTTACGGACAGAACCCCAAGAACCGCGAATTTGATTTTGTGGAAACAAAACCCTTCAAAGGCCACGAAGAAGACCCACAAAGAACTTCCCTTGAGAACCTTTAAGATGAATCCTTGTAGTGTTTTGCTAGCAATGGAGACGCCACTAAGTTTGCCAAAACTTAGATAAGTCGATTCAAACTTGAAAAGGGCAATCCCTCCCTTACAAGAATTCGGCCAAAGCCAAAGCTTTAAGCTTTTGAGTTTTATAAATTTCGTTGATTGTTCCCAAAATGAAAAAGAAAGAAAGCTTAAATAGTGATACAAAAGAAACCCTAAAGGCATAAAGACAACAATGCCCCTAAATACGAAATGACAAAAATACCAAGTTTTTAAGTCTTCAAATGCCTATGAAGCTTTATTCTAAACTGATTTGGGCCAAGTGAAATGGGTTTGGACCCTTTCCATCGAAGCCCACATGCGTCTCTATTTGTTTGTTGCAGTCGGCCATAAAACTCTGAACTAATCCCGCCATTGCTTCTCTGAGTCTTTTGGTCCTCTGCCTCGTAATTGGCCCTGCTGGTACTTGTAATGGGTCTTTTGCTTTGTTGTCGGCCTGGATCATGTCATCCCCTCCCTCTTGAAAATGATTCGACCTCGAATCTGAACCTGCATAAAAAAGAGTTAAGTCAGAAACATTAAATGTAGCAGACACATTATACTTACCTTGTAAATCCAGCTTGTATGCATTGTCATTAATCCGTTCCAAGACTTGAAATGGACCATCCCCTCTCGGTTGTAGCTTAGATTTACGTTGTTCAGGAAATCTCTCCTTGCGCATGTGTACCCAAACCCAATCTCCAGGCTGAAATACCACACGCTTTCTTCCCTTATTAGCATGAGAAGCATATTGCTCATTCTTCCGTTGTATTTGCTCTCTTGCTTTCTCATGTATATGCTTCACCAAATCGGCTTTCTTTTTTCCATCTAGCCCCACATGCTGATCAACAGGCAAAGGTAACAAATCTAATGGAGTTAGTGGCTGAAAACCATAAACAATTTCAAATGGTGAGTAAGATGTAGAAGAATGAATACTACGATTATATGCAAATTCAACAAAAGGCAAACAATCCTCCCAGGTTTTTAAGTTCTTATTGATAATAGTACGCAATAACTGAGTCAAAGTCCTATTAACAACCTCGGTCTGGCCATCAGTTTGGGGGTGGCAAGTAGTAGAATTCAAAAGTTTAGTTCACAACTTACCCCATAAAACTTTCCAAAAGTGACTAAGGAATTTGACATCACGATCTGAAACTATACTCCGTGGAATCCCATGGAGTCGTACTATTTCTCTAAAGAACAAGTCAGCAATGTTAGTGGGCATCATCAGTTTTATGACATGCTATAAAGTGTGCCATCTTACCGAACCTATCAACCACTACAAAGATGGAATCTCTACCCTTCTTAGTCCTAGGTAAACCCAAGATAAAGTCCATCGATACATCTACATATGGCTCCCTAGGTATAGGAAATGGTGTATACAACCCATGAGGCATAACCTTAGATTTAGCCTGTTTACAAGTTAAGCATTTATCACACAAACGCTCAATATCTCTCCGCATTTTAGGCCAATAAAAATGTTCACTCAAAACCCCTAAGGTTTTGGCAATGCCAAAGTGCCCCATTAAACCTCCCCCATGTGCTTCCCTCAATAACAACTCACGCATACTACAAACAGGAATGCATAATCTATTCTCCCTAAACAGAAACCCATCATGTTGGTAGAATTTACTAAAAGCAGACTTTTCACACGCAGCATAGATAGTACTAAAGTCAATATCACTAGCATAAAGTTCTTTAATAAATTCAAACCCAATTATTCTTGCACTCAATGAAGTAAGTAAAGCATACCTTCGTGATAGTGCATCAGCGACAATGTTTTCCTTACCTTGTTTATAGCGGATTACATATGGAAATGTCTCAACAAACTCTAACCATTTTGCGTGTCGTTTGTTCAGCTTACCTTGGCCCTTCAAATGCTTCAATGAATCATGATCTGTATGGATCACAAACTCTCGAGGCCACAAATAATGCTGCCAAGTCTCAAGGGCTCGCACTAGTGCATACAACTCCTTGTCATATGTGGGGTACCTCAAAACTGCTCCATTTAGCTTCTCACTAAAGTAAGCTATTGGTCGCTTTTCTTGCATAAGAACCGCTCCAATGCCTATCCCGGATGCGTCACACTCAATTTCAAATGTCTTCTCAAAGTTGGGTAGTGCCAAGACTGGTGCACTGCACAACTTCATTTTCAGATCCTGGAATGCACGCTCCTGCTCTTCACCCCATTTGAAGCCAACAGTCTTCTTCACTACTTCAGTCAATGGTGCTGCAATACTACTGAAGTCTTTAACAAATCTACGGTAGAAGCTTGCTAATCCATGGAAGCTTATGACTTCTGTCACTGTTGTTGGTGTGGGCCAATCCTGAATGGCCTTCACCTTTTCTAAATCGACCTCGATGCCATCTGCACTCACAATAAATCCAAGGAAAACAATTCTATCCATACAAAAAGTGCACTTATCAAAGTTAGCATACAGTTTTTCTTGCCTTAACACATCAAGAACATGCTTCAAATGCATAACATGCTCATCTACTATTTTACTGTAAACTAAGATGTCATCAAAATAAACCACAACAAACTTACCTAAAAATGCACGCATAACATGATTCATCAATCTCATAAATGTGCTAGGTGCGTTTGAAAGACCAAATGGCATAACTAACCATTCATACAAGCCATACTTAGTCTTAAATGCAGTTTTCCACTCATCTCCCTCTCTCATGCGAATTTGATGGTATCCACTCTTTAAATCAATCTTAGTAAAAATTTTGGAACCATGCAATTCATCCAACATGTCATCTAGTCTAGGAATGGGGTGACGATACTTTACCATAATATTGTTGATAGCTCGGCAGTAAACGCACATACGCCACGTCCCATCTTTCTTAGGAACTAGAAGCACTGGTACTGCATAAGGACTCATGCTTTCCCTTACATACCCCTTGTCCATCAACTCCCGTAATTGCCTTTGTAGCTCCATTGTCTCCTCGGGATTGCTCCTATAAGCCGGTCTGTTAGGAATGACTGCTTCAGGTATGAAGTCTATATGGTGCTCAATACCTCTAATGGGTGGAAGCCCACTAGGTATGTCCTCTGTCAGTACGTCACTGTAATCCTGCAAAAGAGATGAAATAGACACAAGAAGCAAATGGTCAGAGTTAGTAAAATAAATATGAGGCTCCTTATAGACTAACAATAGCATGAGCTTGCTATCCTTGAACGCTTTCCTCGCTTCACCCTCACCCATGTAGAAACTCTTTTTAACTCTCCTTTTTGTTTCCCCCTCACGTTCACTCACACTCCCCTTGGGAACTCCCACGGCTTGGCCTTATTTTTCTCACCAGATACACCACTCTCACTAGTCTCACCCAAGGTGGTGTTTCCCTTCGCTCTCTTTTTGTCAAGTTCAAGTTGCAACTTAACCCGATCTTCATGGACTTGTGCAGGTGTAAGTGGTATAATGTAATGGGTTTTCCCTTATGCTGGAAAGAGTACTTGTTCTTGAACCCATCATGAATAACCTTCTTATCAAACTGCCACGGCCTGCCCAAAAGAATATGTCCTGCATGCATCGGTATCACATCACATATGACATCATTTGTGTATGGCCCAATGGTAAAGCTCAACAATACCTGCTTTGTCACACTTATTTCCCCACAATCATTTAACCACTGCAACTTGTAAGGCTTCAGGTGTCTCAAGCAACTCAACCCCAATCTCTCAATCAAAGCTGTGCTAGCAACATTAGTACAATTGCCCCCATCTATTATCATACTATATCCATTGCCATTCACACGGCACCTAGTATGGAATATGTTCTCCCTCTGCTGCACACTCTCATCCTCTACAACATGTGCACTCAAAGCACGCTTGACAACTAAGGATAAGTTATTCAGCGGGTATGCAGCTCCCTCATGGTCACTAGCATCCTCCAACTTTGGCATCTCCTCCTCGACCTCACTATCGGTAGAGTACACCTCTCCACTCTTTTTATCAATCACTAAGGTACGCCTATTGGGACATTGTGAAGCATAGTGTCCCATGCCCAAACACTTGAAACACTTGACATCCTTAGTTCTAGCAGCTGCACCCTCAGGTTTTGGTATAGTTTTGCTCGGTTCTGCAACCTCTTTACCCTTGGCACTAGGGTCGGCCCTAGGCTTATTAAAGCCTCCACTAAACTCGCCTCTAGGCTTGTCAAAGCCTCCATCTCGATTCTCATTCGGAAACCATTTTCCCTTCCATGCAGAAGTAGCCTGAGTACCAAATCTAGATGTTGACCTTTTCTTGAGTTGCCTTTCTACCTTGATAGCCATGTGAAGCATATCCTCCAAATCAACATAGTGATGCAACTCCACCATGTTTGCAATCTCTCTATTCAAGCCCCCTAGAAATCGTGCCATAGTAGCTTCTGCATCCTCAACTACATTTGCCCTGATCATGGAAACTTCCATCTCTATGTAATAGTCCTCAACACTTTTGGTCCCCTGATACAGATGTTGTAGTTTCTGATACAATTCCCTATAGTAATGGCTGGGTATAAATCTCTTTCTCATGAGACCTCTAAGTTCTGCACATGTCTGAACCGGCCTCTCATAATTTCTCCTCCGAGTAGAGACAAGCTGATTCCACCAAATCTTAGCATAATCGGTAAACTCAATTGCTGCCAGATTGATCTTCTTCTCGTCTGAGAAGTGATGACAGCTGAAAATCAATTCTATTTTCTTTTCCCATTCTAAATAAGCTTCAGGATCATTCTTGCCATGGAATGTTGGTATCTTAATCTTGATGCTACCTAGATCACCATCTATATCTCCTCGTCTACCATATTCCCTCCTATCATAATCCCCTCTTCTGGCATCAAATGCACCTCTATCATCAAATCGCCTATCCCTCATATCATTCCTCCTATAAAACCTCCTATTAGGCCTCCTATCATGCCCAGGCTGAAATCTCTCCTCCACACCATCAAGACCATCGGAATCATCAAACTCATTTTCAGCTTCCTCTTCATCTGGTGGTACATACTGTGGTGGTACACGTCGAGGTGGCACATTATGAGGTGGTGGTACATTCTGAGGTGGTGGTATATGCTGGGGTGGTGGTGCTCTGGGACCGCTACCAGTTTGAATACTCTCTACACTCTTAAACAGATTAGAAATAATAAAAATCAAAACAAATATGTAAATCCTCACAATCTCATGTGTTTACACTCGAATGATATCACTCCACTCGTGTTTGCACTCTATTGGCTTTTACCCGATATTGTGCTCACAATCACTGCCTTTTACCACTCTTGAGTTCGTCCTCAATTCAAATGTGAATCACACTCAATCCAAGAATAAGATGATGGCTTCCACGCCTTATGAGAATCATTACTCTTAAATGTTCCTAGTCAAAGTTTTGTGAATAATCTGGGCGTTCACAAAGCGGAGAGACTAGCATGATGATATGATCTGCCCTTAAGTGGGGTAGCCGATCTCATAGGCTACTAGCGGAGATCTGTCTGCTTGGTGTATCACATGGATGCATGAGTTGCTCGTGTCCATCGAACTGACCGCCGAAAGTTTTCATATGGAGTGTTTATCCCATGTGTCTGTGAGAACATTCATGTATCGATTATATGACTAGTCCTTAGACTTGAGGCCTTTACAATCTTATGTGTGGATCAAATAAATTTGACATTCTCCTTCCCTGGTTCAAAAGATCCGGTCATAAGGGTATGATTGGGTCATTTGTTGAAACACATGAAGTTTGTAAAGATACAACAGAGAATCGCCACTCTCTCGGATAATATTTTCATATAAGAGTAGTATTCCAGTTCACGGGTTGATGTGTGTGATAAGTGCTTGAGACTGTGGCCACAACGGAAGAATCATGTGAGATTCTTGGGTTAGCACGATTCATAACACTATCAACATTATACCTTTGACCATATGGGTAGACATTTTCCGTACCCTAGGTCAATAGGTGGGGATACAGTGAGGCGAGTGGCCGTATCATATGTAAATCGCATACATAATAGGTATATATATCTTTCCTTCTCATTTGGGGCCTTGGCATGTTGCTAGATGTCAACCTTGGTCATTGAAATCGAACAACCATCTGATCAGAGGATAATTTATGTTCGATTAAATTATCACGATTCATTTCATGTCCAACTTGAGGGGAACCCAAAAGGTCATACACAACAAAGTCGAAATCAATGGTTAATAGTGCACAGTACAAATATAACAGCATATATGATTGTTGTAGGAATTGTTCAATGTGTTTAATTATTGAACAGATCATTTATGAGGTTCCATAGTGGCTTAGGGATTGGTAATTGACGATGGGGGCACTTTGGGAATTGGAATAAAAAAAAATTACTATTCACGTGAATAGTAACGTGAATAGTAATTTTTTTTTTTGTTATTTGTTTTGAATTCCAATTCAGCCCAAACTCTTATTAGGGTTTTATAATCTCATTAAACCATTAAATTAAGATCCAATGGCTAAGATTAAATTAATTTTTATCCCACATCGGATTCTTAATTAATTTTGTTGTCTTTGGAGCACTATATAAACCCAAAGAATTCTTTACAAATTTGCTACACCTGCCTTTCATATCTTGGGTTTATATAAGTGAGCAACTCTAAAGTTTAAGAGTAAGCCACTGATTTTGAGGATCCTTAAGTCTAATTGACTAGAGGAACCTCGAGTTAAAAGTTTTGAGGTATTTTCCTAGGCTAGCACCAAGGGCAAAATACCCGTGCACTCAAGGCGTAGTCTTGTCGTTGAGTTTTGGCTTTGGTGTGTGCATCTTTGGAAGCCACACACTTTGGTGGCTCTTTGGAACGTGGAAGAGCTTACTGAGTTCGAGAAAAGCTTGTAGATTGGATGGAGGACTGGAGGAGTCTTCGGTTCAAGTAAGTCTTTTTTTTCTTTATTTTAATTAGAGTTCTTATGATAGTTAGCATGTTTTATGATCTTTGCATGTTTTATGAGTTTTATGCTTAGAATATATAGTAACATGCATAGGCTTGAAGAATAATCAAAACAAATGGGTCTTGGGCAAAGGGAAAGCGGCATAATAATTTTAATTTTCCGCTACGCACTCACGGCCGCTTCCCAACAGATGCATAGAAGTTTAAGCAGCCAGAGACAGAAAAGTATAGAGATAGAAAGAAATAGTAAAGTTCTAAGGATACCCACCCAGGAAAGTAGGAAGAGAAAGAGAAAGCTAGAAAGAAAAGTAAGGGAAGATACATATATGTCCAAGTAACCAGAGACAGTAAGTGGGAAAGACACAGAAGTAGATGATAAAGAGAATACTAGAACTTATAGCAATAAAAAGGAATATAGCAGGTCTGAGTAAGAGTAAGAATATCAAATATATCTATGCAAGTTTCCTTCCGTCCTCAAGATTCTTCCATTCTTTAAGAAGCCTTTTCAAACTAAATCAATAGCCGTGAATACCCTGTGTAGATGACAGGCCCTCCGAATAGCAAAGGATACACGGAAGCATAAGAGAGGTGAGAAGTCAGAGTTAGACATGGAATTCCGAAGAATTAAAGATGTTAAAAAGAGAGTATAGATCCCCAAACCCAAACATGCAAGTAAGTAAAAGAAAGACGTAAGCAAAGATGATTAAATTATCTTACCCCAAGAAACCCGATATAAATACGGCACTAAACTACGCAGATTCTTACCCCTCAGTAATACCAGTTACGAAAGTTGTTTTGATAAAACCTATCTCATACCTACCTTATATAAGTGATAGATTCTACTAGGACACAAAGGATTTGAACAAATACGTCGACACCCATTGAGATATAGACTTCCGCCCCACCTTATACCAGTACTAGGTAAAGATGACCGTAAAGAAGTTATAAAGACACCCATTGATTGACAGTAAGAGTACATGAAAAGGTTAGTTATGAGTCATGAAGTCCTAAACCCATAAATAGTTGTATATATGAGAACTCAAAGGAAGAAGCTCATAAGTAACGAAGGTTTAATGAAGAGAAAAGAGAAAATATCAAATAATTAGCTGAGATTTGAGCCAAGAAGATATCTACTAAGATATACCTTATAAATTCATTTAAGTAGTTACATTATGAAGAATAGTTGGAGAACCTAAAGTACACACAAGTCAAGGGAAAGTGAAGATTATTAGCTATAGTATAAAGCACATAGTAATACCCTACACGTGAAGAATAACATAAGTTCCCAAGGATAAGATTTCTGTGATGCATAGAGGTAGGTAGTTGTAGTATGATGATAAGTGTAGAATACTAAGCAGAATTTCATGGAATGAGAATAAGGAATTATCTTTCAGTCAGAAAATTCAAGGGATTATTCACTAAAAACCACGAACTTTGAAGTGGTATGTACAAAAATGACAAAAGATTTCCAGAAGTTTTAATATTAAGTTTTCGAATAGAAGAGTAGAAAGGAAGTTAAGGAAAATAAGAATAAGCAGAAACACATATATCCTCAAACCAAGATGAATCTGTGAGTTGAACCCCAGAAAGGATTCGAGGACAAATCCTATTTAAGGGGGAGACTTTGTAACGATCGGTAATCTCGACTATTGTTATGTTGTGAGACGAGTGATTACATAATATAAAATTATGGTTGGACACATATACACTCCTGAAATGACTTTGGGAACAACCGGTAAAGTCCTTGAAATTCTGATACAAAATTGTACGATGTTCCACTCCGGATAACCTATGGTGTTTAGGATATAACTTTCTCATACGAACTCTAATTTTTATGAATGTTATATCGCCGGAAAGCTGAGATCGAGACCAACAACTTCCACGTTGAATATTTTTCCAAATTAGAATCATAAATAGGTTGAAAATGTAGATAAAAAATCTAGATGAATAGTATTTAGACCTATCTAGAGAAATCTTTAAGTTTCTCAAAGTTTCTACACATTTGTTTAAAGATGCAAATTTAAAACAACCCCTAATATAAAAGAGGGGTACTATTCAACAATTCATAAAATTAGAAAAGAGAAAGAATGAAGAAAATGTGAGTGAGGGAGAGGAGAAATGAAGAAAAATAAGAGAGAAGAAGAAGAAGAACGGAGAGGAAAAGAGAAGAAAAGAAGGGGAAGCAAATACAATCCTCTCATATCAAGCCAATAAGAGAAGTAATATGCTTAGAAGGCTTGGAAGATGAATAAGGATCAAACTAGTAGAGGTGAGAAATCTTGACCTAAACTTGAAATGTGGAGTTTTGATTTAATTGATGCTTTGCTAGTGTTGTTGGCATGTTAATGATTGCATTTAGGTGGATAATAAAAATAGGTTGTATTATGAAATGGCTAATTCATGAAATAATAGATTTTGGGTAATTTGAGAATTATGAGATTAAAGAGTTGTTTGATGATAAATGGTAGTTTAGAATATGTAAAGTTGATGTAATAAGATGGATTGTGTATTGGATTTAGTATGAAAGCATTGGTGATGCATTTGGGTAATAAATTTGAGGAAGCAAGTTTAGAAACCTGGAAAATAGGTGTGCGTCGCGACACCCAAAGGGTCTGCGTTGCGATGCGTATTGGAAAAATTTAGGCAGATTCATTTTTGGAATGTCCGTATCGCGACGCTAAAGGACTTGCATCGCGACGCGCACTGGAAAGTTTCATGCACTCATTTCTGGATTTGAGCGTGTCGCAATGCGTAAGGCCCTGCGTCGCGACACAAAGACCAGAATTTCCCCAAATATTTTTAATTCATTCCAACTTCACTCTAGCGTGTTAGAGGCCACCTCAAAGGTCTCGTATTAGTCCGTATATATACATTATGTCATGATATACGCATGATACGTAGTGAAGTATTAACGAGTACTTGAATAGATAAATTTGCCTAATCCCGTAACTTTTCTCAGTCCATCTTCTATTCAAGATTATCAATTATAGATCATCGCAGGAACCCCAAATTTCTTCAGCGAAGTGAAGTAAGACTAGTGGGATTTCAAATCTATGAGTGGACCTTTCTTTTCAAAGTTTATTTTACTTATATATTTTAATGCCAGACTTACTTTTTAAGCCCTTAGGGCGTTAGCCAGATCTTACTTTCAGTTGTTTTTAAGAGAAAGCATGTTTAAGAAAGATTTGATTTAAATAACTTCAGTTTTGTGATTTTTGGAGGCATGGGGGAAAACCCACCTCAGCTCTGACTTATGGAATTGACGGATGACATGTGCACATGTAGAGGACTGGAGAGACGGCGATACGTAACGCCCCCAGATCCTATTTCAGGACTAGGGATGACTGATGCCCCTAGATCACAGTTTCAGGGTCAAGTAGTAGCATGGATTCACACTCTTGACTCTAGCTCAGGGACAAGTAGTGGCATGCATGGTTTGGGGGACGGCGATACGTAACGCCCCCATGCGCCAAGTTTTTCAGAGACAGTTTTCAGAAATAGATATTTCAGAAATAGTTTTCAGAAACAGATATTTCACATATAGGTTTTCAGAATCAGATTTTCAAAAGTAAATTTTCAGAAATGTTTTCGAGAGGAAGTTGTTTTCAATGAATAGAATAGATTCCAGGAAAGATGATCTGGATTATTTTGATTTTAAAACTATGGATTTTTCAAAAGCATTTTTAGTATCTACTTTTAAACTGTCCACTCACTGGATTATTTGGGGAATGGTTTGTTTGTTTTCCATTTTTGGGAATCGGTAGCATCTCCCGGATTGGGGATGTTACTGTTTTGTGATGCTACTGAGTGGTTCCAAAAGGTTTAAGTAACGCCCTAAGAAAGGTTCAAAGGGAAAGACCAATATTCAAAAGCCCACTAGTGGTGTGACTAAGAAGAAAGACAAGGGCCAGTGTTTCTTCTGTGACAAAGATGAGCACTGGAAGAGAAACTATGCAAAATACCTCGAGGAAAAGAAGAAAAAGCAAGTAGTTGTTTCTACTTTAGGTATATTTATGATTGAGGTTAATTTTAATGAGAGTAAATCTTCTACTTGGGTATTGGATACTGGTTGTGGTTCTCACATATGTAACAATATGAAGGGCCTCAAGAAGAGTAGAAGACTTCAAAGAGATGAAGTGGACCCACGAGTGGTAAATGGAGCAAGAGTTGCAGCTTTAGCCGTAGGAACTTATTTTCTATCATTACCAAGTGGATTAGTTCTAGAGTTTGAAAATTATTTTTATGTTCCAGTACTTAGTAGAAACATTATTTCTGTATCTTGTTTGGACAATGAATGTTTTAATTTTATAATGAAAAACAATTGTTGTTCATTTTCATATGATAATATTTCGTATGGTATTGGATATTTAAGCAATGGATTGTATGTTCTGGAATTAAATAACACTATCTTCAATATAAATAAATAAGATAGTTTAAAAGAATCATACATTTGGCATTGTAGACTTGGTCATATCAATGAAACACGACTTACAAAAATGCATAAAGAGGGTTACTTGAACCCCTTTGATTATGAATCATATACAACTTGTGAATCTTGTTTAATTGATAAAATGACCAAATTACCCTTTACTCGAAAGGGACTATGTGCAACCGAATTACTAGAGCTAGTACATATCGATGTATGTGGCCCTATGTCGATTCAAGCAAAGCGTGGTTACTCCTACTTCATAACATTTACTGATGATTATTCGCGTTTTGGTTATGTATACTTAATGAAGTACAAGTCTGAATCATTTGAAAAGTTCAAAGAATCCAGAAACCAAGTAGAGAAAAAAAACTAGCAAAAATATTAAGACACTCTGATCTGATCGAGGTGGAGAATACTTGAGCCACGAGTTTCAAGACTACCTTAAGGAACATGGCATCATTTCACAATGGACTCCTCTAGGGACACCTCAACACAATTGTAACGATCGGTAGTTTTTACTACTGCATACAGTGGTACTGTTACGTACAGAATGAAGGCACATAAAATAAGTTATATTGAGACTCAAATATACTCATGGTATGACTTTTGGGACAATCGATAAATTCCTCGAAGTCTCAGGACGAGACTGTACAGTACCCTTTGAACAGTCCGTGGTATTTGGGGTGTATCCTTTTCATATGAACTCGGATTTTTATGAATTTTATATCTCAAAAAACCTAAGAACGAGACCTACAACTTCCGTGTTGAGCATTTTCCCAAATTCGGACCAGGTACTGGTAAAAAACGCAAGTCAAAATCCTAATAAATAGTAATTTCGGGTCTAAGTGGAAAAATCTCAAACTTTCTACACACTTCCACACTTTTCTACACTTATCCAAATATCAAATAAGCCTTATATATAAAGGGATCACTATTCACTAATCACAAATTTTGAAACAAAACTAAAAGAAGAAACCGTGAAGAAGAAAAGAAAGAAGGAAGAAGAAAAATATAAAGAAATGAGGAAGAGAAGAAAAGAAAAAGAAGAAGAAGAGATGAAAAGAAAGAAAAGAAAGAAGGAAGAAGGAAAAGAAATATGTTGAGGCAAGATGAGCATGGGAGACTTGAAGAAAGAACAAAATCAAGCAAGGAAAGAGGTAAGAAATTCATGACCCAAATTATGGAATTTCAAAGTTTTGAAAAGTTAATGCTTGTATAGTGTTTGGGGGCTTAGTTGTGATAATAATAGTGTGATATTTTGGCATTAAAATAATAGAAACATTGATAAATCCCAACTTATGGGTTTTGTGTATAACTTTGGGAAGTTTATAAGATAGATTAAAAGTTGAGTTGTTGATGAATTGTTGGTTTGATTGATGTGAAATTGAGTGTAAGATGATGTATTGTGTATTGGTTTTTAGTATGGAAGTGTTGGTATGGAGTATTTTGATGTTTTGAACTTTGGATGAACTTAGAGAAGCAAAACAGAATCATATACTTCAGGACCCTGCGCGTCGCAACGCGCAAGGGTTTGCGTCATGACGCGAGGCATAGAATTTCCCATAATCAGTTTTAAACCCCCCCCAGTTCTACCCTAGCGTGCTAGAGACCACCCTTAGGGTCTCGTATCAGTTTGTAACATATCATATTTCAAATTATGTTCATCATAAGACTCGTGTATATAATATATGGATGTATCTTTAAGTATTGTGAAGTATCGATGATTATTTTACTTCGTTGATGATAATTAAGTTCCCGATCATAGATTATCCACAGGAACCGCAATCTCTTTCGACAAGGGATCCAGTGCCAGCCAGATTCCAAAACAGTGAGTGGACACTCTTCTTTTAAACTAACTTTTATTATGTTATTTCTGTTTCAGACTTACATTTTTACGCTTTAGGGCTTTAGAAGATTTTCTTTACAGTTATTTCATATAAAGTAATGGTTTAAGTTTTAATTGAGAAAGAAATCCTTTCATAAAATGTTTCTTACAGTTTTCAGATACAAAACATGGTTTTATGATTTCGGGGCATGAGGGAAAAACTCACCCCATTATGTAACTTGACACAATTGGAATTGACGGACAGAGACATATGCATATGTAGAGGACTGGGGGGACGGCGATACGTAACGCCCCCAGATCCTAGAGCATGGCTAGGGGGACGGTGATACGTAACGCCCTAGACCCTAGTTTCATAGCAAACCCCAAGAAACGGACAGAACCCCAAGAACCGCGAATTTGATTTTGTAGGAACAAAAACCCTTCCAAGGCCACAAAGAACTTGCCCTTGAGAACCTTTAAGATGAATCCTTGTAGTGTTTTTGACAAGAACTCACTGGGTTGGAAACCAAGCAAACCCCAAGCATCTTTCTCAAAACCCCAAGAACTTTGAATACTGATTTTGTAGGAACAAAACCCAACCAAGATCAGCCCCTAACCACCATGAAACTCACGTCCATGATAACCACAAGCATGAAATCAGATTGTATTTTGCTAGCAATGGAGACGCCACTAAGTTGCCAAGCTTAGATAAGTCAATTTGAACTTGAAAAGGGGAATCCCTCCCTTACAAGAAATTTAGCCATAGCCAAAGCTTAAAAGCTTCAAGTTTGATGAAAATGTCGTGAATGTTATTCCAAAGAAGAAGAAAACAAAGTTTAAATAGGTTACAAAGAGAAACCCTAAAGGTGTGAATGGACAAAAATGTCCCTAAGTGAAATTACCAAAAGACCTGAAAACTACCCAAACCATTCACTCAAGCACGTCCCCAAAAGTCTTTTCCCACCTAAAGTAGCTTAAAACAATGATTAGAAACTAATCTAACTTAAGCTAATTTGAGGTGCTTACATCAAATAGTAAATTGACGTGCTTACTCAATAAGCAAGGTTCTAAGCATAATTAAGCCTAATGGCATAGTCAATCATGCTAATTACATCATAAATAAAGTCAAAATGTCGAGCACAAATGACAAAAATGCCCCCATTTGGCCGAATTCAACATGGTCCCAAAATGGGTGAAATCGGGTCAAAAGGATGCTGGTGCTGAAGCTGCTGTGCTATGCTTCAGTCTGAGCTGATCTGGGTCAAATGAAATAGCTTGGGAACCTTTCTGGTTATGCCCATATGTGTCTCTGGTGTGCACTTGACTTGGTTGCTGCAACTGGTCACATAGCTCTAAGCTAGTCCCGCAAAGGCCTCTCTGATCTTCTTTGCTCTTTGACGTGTGATTGGACCTGTTGGCAACAGTTGCATGGGTTCCTCCAAGTTGTTAGCTGCATCCTGTAATGTCTCTAGTGTGGTTGGACTCATGTCATTCCCTCCTTGTTGAAAAGGATTCGACCTCGAATCTGAACCTGCATCAAAATGAGTTAAGTCAGAAACATTAAAAGTAGCAGATACGTTGTACTTACCTGTCAAATCCAGCTTATATGCATTATCGTTAATCCGTTCCAAGACTTGAAATAGACCATCCCCTCTTGGTTGCAACTTGGATCTTCGTTATGCTTGTATCTTTTCCTCTTGTATATAAAGCCACACCCAATTGCCGGGGTCAAACAAAATGCGTTGGAAACCTATTATTCTCACCAACTCTGCCTTTCCCTTATCATTCATACTCCCAAGCTTAATAACAATCAAAGATAATAAATCCATAGGAGTTAAAGAATTAGAATCATAATCAATCTCATAAGGCAAGTAAAAACTAGAAGGATGAATGCATCTATTATATGCAAACTCTGGCCCCGCTATTGCGTATGTGATCTTCTTAGCTCTTTGGCGTGTGATTGGGTCTGTTGGCAATTGCAAAGGCTCTAATGTTCCTTGGGTGACTGCATTCATGTCAAATGTTGTCCCTTGGATCATGTCATTCTCCCTCTCTTGAAATGGATTCGTCCTCGAATCCGAACCCGGATCATAGATAGTTATGAAAAAATCAATTGGACGATGATATTGAAATATAAAAGAATCATACTTGACCACTTGTACCTGCGATGAAAAAGCATAAACAATAGAGAAAATGTTATGGAAAAACTTCACTACCACATCTACTTTCTTTTCACCAGCTCTCACAGCTTCATCATCACTCATGGCCACTATCTCAACCATACTTGCAAAGACCTCCTCACACACCTGGTCAACTTCACTATGTTTTTCAACCTCAAAGCACACTACCTCACAAGTGTTTACTCCCTCAATGCTCACGGTCTCACAAGCATTTTCACTCACCATGTCACTTATAACACAGTTCACAACATTCAAGGCCTCACAAGTGTTTTCATTCGCTATGCACTCAACATCACAAGTTCTTCTCACTTTATTACACACAACTTCAATAGCTTTTGGTTGTTGAGTACTCTCTTCATTCACTGCATATTTAGTTACCTTCCAAGTCTTTTTCCATTTCTCATAAGATTTTCTATAATCACTCATAATATCTTGGATATCACTTTTGAAAGTATCCAAAACCTCGATCTTATCATCAATAGTTAAACTTGGACCTGCCATCTCAACACTAAACAAACAGATTATAAATAATAAAAAGCAAAACAAATATGTAAATCCTCAAAATCTCATGTGTTTACACTCGAATGATATCACTCCACTCGTGTTTGCACTCTATTGGCTTTTACCTGATACTGTGCTCACAATCACTGCCTTTTACCACTCTTGAGTTCTTCCTCAATTCAATTACAAATCAACTCAATTCCCAGAATGGTCAACTAAGGTGTAGTCCACAAGCTAGCAAAAACACAAAGAACCAATATATATATAGTGCAGGTGGAATAATGCGAATAAGAATAGTAATCACGAAGACTCAATCAAAGAGACTTAAGCTAGAGTGCACGGAATAAGAAAAAAGACCAGTTAGCTAAATGCGCAAACAAACAAGAAAGCACTCAATGTGACACTTAGCCAATCTTGTGATCACTCGCTATTGTTTTCGTCTCACTCTTTTCTTTTCTTTTTTTTTTCTCTTTTTTTTTCACTCTTTTCTTTTGTCTCTCACACTCAAAGTGTATACAAAGCAAATGAAATACAATGCAAATAACAAGCTTACCACATTCGGTAATTTTCAAGTTATATCCTTAGCACTTGCAATACATGTAAATACAACTCAAATGACAATGTAACTCATATAATCAATTCAGCAATGTGGTAATGTCTACCTTTCAACTTGCAAATGAGTATAAATGATCTAGTTACAATGTAACTAACTCAATTTCCAATTCAGCCAAGTCAAATTACAAGCTAAGTAAATAGTTTTTGTAAGCAACTAGGTGATGCAGCTACTTGCCTCTTCAAGCACCTTAAAAACAAATGATTACACACAAGTTCCCATGTAGCTAATGATGAATTTATTGCCTCTTCACTTATAATAACAATATTTCAAGAGGTGGCAAGTGATACTTGCTTGGATACACACGAATTTAGTGCAAATTTGTTGCACTCAACCTTGCTTCACTTGATTCTTCAACATTAACAACACAAATCAGCAAGATAACAGTGATACAACTCACTCCAATCACCAACTTTGGTGCATCAGATTTGTTTCATCAATTACACATTCACATTCATCAATAATGCACTCAATCTTTCTTTCTTTTCACTCAAACTCACAAGATTGTGCTAACTTCACAAGAATGCAAACAAGTAAGCTCACGTAAATACCAAGATGAATGATGTCAATTCTGATTTTTGCAAAGTTGATATGAATAATACCTATGGAAACAACTCTAATTGCATGTATTCAACAATAGCAAGACAAGATATGTCAATAAATCTCACTAGGTCGAATCTGATCTGATTCTTTTTTTTTTTTTTTGGATTTTTGAAACTAATAACTTAATAACAATGTTAAACACGTCCTTGTAACATACAATAACAACTAAACACTTGATTCAAGCAAAGAACACAAAAGCCCCAATTTTGACCTAAGTAGCCAAAGCTTAACTCAAAGAAATACTCAAAATTAGCACAAACTACTAAAGGACAGATGTTATTCATGCAACAAGGATTACAAAAATCTGCAAGAAACAACAAGAAACAACAAAGAACACCAATGGCCGAAACTTGAGGACAAATTCCTTAATGGCCGAAATCAACAACAACAACAAAAACAAAGATGAATACAAGATTAAACAACACAAAGGATAGGAAATCAGACCTCAGAACCCTAAGCTCATGATACCAAATGACAAGAACTCACTTGGGTTGGAAACCAAGCAAACCCCAAGCATCTTTCTCAAAACCCCAAGAACTTTGAATACTGATTTTGTAGGAACAAAACCCAACCAAGATCAGCCCCTAACCACCATGAAACTCACGTCCATGATAACCACAAGCATGAAATCAGATTGTATTTTGCTAGCAATGGAGACGCCACTAAGTTGCCAAGCTTAGATAAGTCAATTTGAACTTGAAAAGGGGAATCCCTCCTTACAAGAAATTTAGCCATAGCCAAAGCTTAAAAGCTTCAAAGTTTGATGAAAATGTCGTGAATGTTATTCCAAAGAAGAAGAAAACAAAGTTTAAATAGGTTACAAAGAGAAACCCTAAAGGTGTGAATGGACAAAAATGTCCCTAAAGTGAAATTACCAAAAGACCTGAAAACTACCCAAACATTCACTCAAGCACGTCCCCAAAAGTCTTTTCCCACCTAAAGTAGCTTAAAACAATGATTAGAAACTAATCTAACTTAAGCTAATTTGAGGTGCTTACATCAAATAGTAAATTGACGTGCTTACTCAATAAGCAAGGTTCTAAGCATAATTAAGCCTAATGGCATAGTCAATCATGCTAATTACATCATAAATAAAGTCAAAATGTCGAGCACAAATGACAAAAATGCCCCCATTTGGCCGAATTCAACATGGTCCCAAAATGGGTGAAATCGGGTCAAAAGGATGCTGGTGCTGAAGCTGCTGTGCTATGCTTCAGTCTGAGCTGATCTGGGTCAAATGAAATAGCTTGGGAACCTTTCTGGTTATGCCCATATGTGTCTCTGGTGTGCACTTGACTTGGTTGCTGCAACTGGTCACATAGCTCTAAGCTAGTCCCGCAAAGGCCTCTCTGATCTTCTTTGCTCTTTGACGTGTGATTGGACCTGTTGGCAACAGTTGCATGGGTTCCTCCAAGTTGTTAGCTGCATCCTGTAATGTCTCTAGTGTGGTTGGACTCATGTCAGTTTTACTAGCAATGGAGACGCCACTAAGTGTGCCAAACTAGATAAGTCGATTCAAACTTGAAAAGGGGAATCCCTCCCTTACAATAATTCGGCCATAGCCAAAGCTTTAAGCTTTTGAGTTTACATTTTCGTTGATTACCCTCAAATGAAAAGGAAAGAAAGCTTAAATAGTGATAAAAAGAAACCCTAAAGGCATAAAGACAACAATGCCCCTAAAAACGAAATTACACAAATATCAAGTCTTTAAGTCTTCAAATGCCTAGGAAGCTTTATTCTAAACTGATTTGGGCCAAGTGAAATGGTTTTGGGCCCTTTCCATCGAAGCCCACATGCATCTCTATTTGTTTGTTGCAGTCGGCCATAAAACTCTAAACTAATCCCGCCATTGCTTCTCTGAGTCTTTTGGTCCTCTGCCTCGTAATTGGCCCTTCTGGTACTTGTAATGCGTCCTTTGGTTTGTTGTCGGCCTGGATCATGTCACATAGTCTTGCCGTTGAGTTTTGGCTTTGGTGTGTGCATCTTTGGAGGCCACACACTTGGGTGTCTCTTTGGAACGTGGAAGAGTTTGCTGAGTTCGAGAAAAACTTGTAGGTTGGAGGGAGGACTGGAGGAGTCTTTGGTTCAAGTAAGTCTTTTTCTTTCTTTATTTTAATTAGAGTTCTTATAATAGTTAGCATGTTTAGGTTTATGTTCTATGCATGTTTTATGAGTTTTATGCTTAGAATATATAGTTACATGCCTAGGCTTGTAGAATAATCAAAACAAATGGGTCTTGGGTAAAGGGAAAGCGACATAATATTTTTAATTTTCCGCTGCGCACTCGCGGCCGTTTTTGTTTTGATTAGTTCTCTCTCATTTGAACTCGAAATTGGGTGTGTTAAAGCTTGTTGGAAAGATAACACCATGAACTTAATTTTAGGCACAAGTTTTGCATGATTTGGTTAAGATTTGAATTGTGAAATTGCATTTAAATTTCATGCGTCTGCAGAAAAACGTGAATAGTAAATTTATTTGAATAAAATAAAATGCAGTATCATAATTAAATATTAATCAAAGTTATTTAATGCCTAAAATAATTCCAACATATTAAAACTCATATGCTTGATGATTCTATGTATGATTAGAATTGGCAGGATTATTTTAGGGTGCAAGCATCTAGAGACTTTCTAAGAAATAGAGAGTGTATTGCTTATCCCTTAGCTAAGTAATTATTCCGTGATGAACTTAGAGATTTATTACTTTTAAGGCTAATAAATATAAATCACTTGTTTATAATAAAAGACATTATAAAAGATACAAGTGGGTTGGGATCAAGGGGTTAATAAAACTTTCCAAACTAAAGTTAATTTAACAAAATGTATTACTAGAGTTAGATAATGATTTGGTGTCTTCCTTCACTCACTACCTTTTTATAGCCAAAAGGAAAAAGCTATGAAGACATCTAGATAATCATTTACTCAAAGCTTACCTTAAAGCATATTTAAAGTGTTGTACTAATTTGGAGGATATATTGTTTATTCATGCACCAAGGCAATAAGAGCCTAAGAGGTAAGGGTATTTAAGAGAGTTCGCTCCACCCTCCCTTTGGGGAATTTTCAATGGAGGAATCCATTTGACAGTTATTCACTTAAACTTGCTAAACTCTTCAATAATAATTTAAGTCTAAAATTTGCCTCCCATTGTAAATTATAGACCCAAAGGGCTTAAACCGTATTGGCAGGACTATACTTTACCAGACTGACCAATACCAATTTGTCCCTAAATCGTACTATTGACAATGGTTCGACTTTTCTGAGTCATAAGACCAGCGACCCTTAGGCGTGGTCTCATAACTTAGTGGCAAATATTGGGTGTCTACAAGGACTAGCATAAGCTATGGCATGTTTGATTTCCCAACCCAATGATCAAAGAATTGTGATTTATATCATAAATTGGTTGTGAACCTACCTAATTATCGTATTTTATAACGACCGGCCCTAGTCGGAGTTATGAAATGATGATAATGGGATCCTTGCCCACAAGAAATCCATAATATTGGGGTTGAGGTGATTTACTTAAAATTTTAAAATAATTGAGTAGGAGCAACTTCATAATATTAAAAACCCATGTTATTATGAAACATTAATGAAAACATATTTCTAATTTTAACATTTTCTCTTAACAGGTGGGTTAAAATATTTTCACAAACATTCAAATGGCAAACAGAGTATCACTTTGTTCCATCCTTGATGAGCATAAGCTCAAATAGGACAACTACAATGACTGTTTTAGAAACCTTAAAAATGTCTTACTACAAGAAAAGATTTTCTATGTTCTTGAAAGACCATTTCCCCCTGAACCCGCAGAAGATGCTGACCAAGATACATTTGATGCTTGGAAGAAACACGTCGATAATGATGAGCAAGCAGTTTGCATAATGCTTGGCTCTATGTCGGACGAACTTTAGAAAGCTCACGAAGATATGAATGCTTAAACCATCATCTTTCACTTGAAGGAGTTGTATGCAACTTCCGTTCATACCGTGAGATTCCAAGTGTCATGTGCCTTATTCCAAACAAGGTATAAGGAAGGATCTGTTAGTGGACATGTGCTTAAGATGATTGGCCATATTGAAAAATTGGCCAATCTTGGGTTCATCATGGATCATGAGATAGGTCACGATCTAATTCTTCAGTCCTTACCAAAAGAATTCTCTAACTTTATCATGCAGTTTAATCTGTCCGATAAAGAAGCTACTTTAGCAGAATTGCACAATCTGATAAAGCAAGCAGAGAAGGACTTGAAACCGGAGCTTAAAACCTCCGTCATGCTTACGGGTACGGACCAAATAAAAATAAGGGCAAGGCCAAGGCTCAAGATCACCTAAAGCCGGTTGACACCGGTTGTGGGACTCACTTGTGTAACAATATGCAGGGCCTGAGAAATAGTAAGAGACTCCGTCATGGGGAGGTTGACTTATGCATGGGTAATGGAGCAAAACTGACTGCATTGTGCGTGGGGACTTATTCATTAGTTTTTCCGAATGGTTTAGTTTTAGACTTAGAAGATTGTGTTTATGTACATTCTCTAGTAAAGAACATCATTTCAATTTCTTCTTTATGTAATAAAGGTTTTTCATGCCTAATAAGTTGTAATGAATGTTCTATTTATTACAATGAAATAAAATATGGAGATGGTATTTTGAATAATGTTATCTATGTCTTACAAACTAACAAAGAATGTTCAACCTCTAATATATACAACGTTAACTCGAATAATCTCAATAAATCACTTCTATGGCACAGTCGCTTAGGTCATATCAAAGAAACAAGATTAACTAAGCTACATAATGATGGGTATTTCAAACCCTTCAAATATAAACCTTATGGAACTTGCGAGTCTTGTGTACTTGGTAAAATGACCAAATTACCCTTCAAAGCTAAATGACTGCGTGTAGCGGAGACATTAGAACTCATACACTCTGATGTATGCGGACCAATGTCAGTCACCGCTAGAGGTGGATTCTCCTACTTCATTACCTTTATCGATGATCATTCGCGATATGGGTATGTGTACCTTATGCGGTACAAATCTGAAGCCTTTGAGAAATTCAAAGACTTCAAGGCTGAAGTAGAAAACCAGCTTAATAAAAGTATTAAGTCACTAAAGTCTGACCGAGGTGGTGAATACTTAAGCAACGAATTTCAAGATTACTTGAGAGAAAATGGCATTGTTTCCCAGTGGACTCCTCCGGGAACTCCACAACATAATGGGGTCTCCGAAAGGAGAAATCGGACATGATTAGATATGGTCCGATCAATGATGCCAGACACGGATCTACCTCTTTCATTTTAGGGTCTTGCTTTAGAAACTGCAACACTACTACTAAACCAAGTTCCTTCCAAGACTGTTAGTCAAACATCACATGAGTTATGGTCTGGGAAATATC
Source organism: Zanthoxylum bungeanum (assembly GCA_019454045.1). Classification (NCBI taxonomy): domain Eukaryota; kingdom Viridiplantae; phylum Streptophyta; class Magnoliopsida; order Sapindales; family Rutaceae; genus Zanthoxylum; species Zanthoxylum bungeanum. The sequence continues at coordinate 54,757 of SKCR01047690.1, read as the reverse complement.
ATAGTCTTAGTTATTTAAGAGTTTGGGGATGTGACGCATATTCCAAGTGACCGGCGTAATCACACGCGTATAACGTAAGCGCACGTATCGTTCAAGTAGTATAAAAATATTGATCCCACGAGGACTTAATTCCTACTGTTGTTATTAATTATTGATACTATTTATTTACAAGTATCTAATTAAGGGAGAAGAGAATGATTGCTTTTGGTTGGTTGAATATGGATTTCCTTAAATAAAATAAACAAAAGAAAATACTAAGAAAAATAAATAAAAGACACAAAGATCTAGGGTTGTGATTCCACACAATATTATCCTAAAGATGAATTGATTCTATTTTATATGTGTAATAAGTCAGTTTGCTAACCTGGAACACGAAGATATGCAAAAGCCTCTGTCGATGGTCAGACGCAAATACCCAAATAACCCAATTAATCATATGTCTATATTAACCAAGTTACCTGAATTCATTAAGTTCAAGTTCCAAAAGTGGCTACCCCCGCCCGACAGGTATATGTCTATCCTGTAAGAAAATCTATTAAAGGGTTATCTATCCTCAAGGAAGATTGTGGGCTATTGAATCTAAGGCTGAAACCTAAAATCCCTTCGTCAAGTTCATTTTAAGTTTACCAAATCAATCTTATTAATGGCCAATTAACAAGAAGCATTAAACTTAAGACTCAATAAACAAACTAAAAAATTGCCCATAAAAAGAAAATCAATTATTAAACGTGTGGATATTGTGTTTCATCACTTCCCTAGAATAAAAATAAAATACTGGGGGTTGGGGATCCACCTTTACAATTTCTAATTTAGAAATCTCCCTTACTATAATATAGAATTTATCAATGATATTACCAACCAGCCATATAGGTGGTATCCTCATTAAGTCAGATTTTAATTAAGTCCGACCGACCATAAATGCGGTATCATTATTTGTCCATAAACCAGCCATATAGGCGGTAATCATCTGTCACATAAAGACCGGCCATATAGGCGGTGTCACATTATGTCAAATAAATAAAACCAGCCATTAAGGCGGTATAACATTTTATGTTAAATTATAATTTCCATATTATAATTAAGGGAGATTAATCTAAACTAAAATAATAAAAGTTTCACCCTTCCCCCAGCGAAAAATTAACTACAAAACATAAAAGTAAATAAAAGAAAATAAACTACTACTATTACTGAAAATAAAAATGCATAAATTAAATATTGAAAATAAATACAAACAAGATGCAATCCTTAAATTCCTTACAAAAACCTAAGGAAAGCGTGAGAATTACAAATGAAATGGCTTGATATTTATAGGAAAATCTAAAGGCTTCCACCAATTTCTCCACCAATTGCTCCACCAAACACTCCACAAAATCCTCCAACAAACACTCCACCAAATATGCCACAAAGACACTCCACCAAACATGCAAGCATGTTTTGTGGAAGTTTGACAATTGTAAATTGTCATTTTTCCATTTTTGTTATTTTTTGATAATGACTTTAGTAATTACACAAAACACATTGGATTATTCATTAATTTCGGTCTTGAAAACTTCAGAATTCTAAAATATTTAAATTGTCAAAGTTGTATATCATTGAGTATTCTTTAATCTGCAACTTGAATCAGCTCAATCGGATATCAGATGAAAATGTTATGGCCAAAATACCAAACTTGTGCAAAATTGGAATTTAGGACTGTACTTCGTGACGCGTATAGTAAATTTTCGTTTTTTGACTTTTTTTACTCCAGATTTCATCGTTTTAGCCCCGACTTGATTCCATTAAGTCTCAATATTATTTTTATCTGCAAAATAAATAAAAACACATCAAAACGTTCATAAAACTCGAGAAACTATACAAAATATTAGGTTAAATGAGTGAGAAATAGTGATATAATTACCACTCATCACACCCCCCAAACAAAACATTTTGCTAGTCCTCGAGCAAAAAAATAGACTAAATAATTAAAATTAATGGGGATCACGATTGCATTTAGCGTATGCAACAAGCCTTTAAACCCCTAGGTGTCCCTAGTGGACGAGTTGTAGTCTCGTGAGGGCTTACAGCAACGATATCCACAAACGTTTGATAAAAGTAAAAAGATAGCAAAACTAATGCACACAAAAGCAAAAAGACAAGATAATAAAGAAGTTTGTGACTAAACAAGTGAAACTTCTACTCCAAGTTAGTAGTTGTTTTCTTTCTTTCTAAATTACCGAATAAGTAAATTCTCCGATTATTTTTACCATTCTTCATATACACAACCAACAAAATATTAATCAACTCATTTTGCCCACAATAGTCACAAGTGTAGTTGAGAAGAGAGTAATATTTTTGTCCTAAAGTTTTATCAGAATTCACACCTTTTTATAGCAATGGAATAATTTTTTTTTTTTTTTTCTGATTTTTCTATTTTTTCTTTGATTTTTGATTTTTGATTTATTTATTTATATACAATATCTTTCGTCTATGTAGCGAGCTTTGGGCCAGTGGCTCCAAAACCAGTTGGCTTTAGGGCACTAGGTGTTAAGACACCCCTACAGACTTAATTACTCAGACTTCAGATATATATATTTTTTGCAACATCTTCGATCCATGTAGTGAGCTTTGGGCCAGTGACTCCCAAACCAGTTGGTTTTAGGGCACTAGGTGTTAAAACACCCCTATGGACTTAATAACTCGGATCTCAGAAGTTTTTTTTACTCCATTGCCATTTATAGATGCTTCCTCCAATTAAACTAGAGCACTGAATATTACAAACTTTTCAATTATAGCTCATGTTCGTATGTTACCATGCATGTTGATAATACCTGCCAACTGAGCATATGATGATTCATTTTAGTCAGTTTTATGGAGAATTCACAAATTAAATAATTCAAAAGGAAATAAATAAAAATTAACTTGTTTCGAAAATAGGTTTGAGATACGTATCAAGAGTGGAAACTCCTTACACAACTATCTCTCACCAATTTCACATGATTAATAAAGTTAAAAACAAAAACACAAAATATATTTTTTTTAATTTTTGTAAAATTTTTCAATTTTTTTTTGAATTTTTCGAAAAATTTTGGACTAAAAATAACACAATAAAAACAAGATACTATTAACTATTCCCCTCCCCCAAACCTAAATGAGACATTGTCCCCAATGTCTGAAAAAGTAGAAGAAGAGTTTAGAAGATAATACCTGGTTAGCTGAAATTCTATGAAAGATTGCCGATTAAGATCTATGTCCAATTTACGCTATCGCTATATGACTAGTTCCACTTGGAAAGAATGGGGTCGATTTTTGGTTCAAATGTTAAGATTTGGTCAATTAATTCTTCGGCCTTTGTTGCAGTCAGGAAAATATCTTGTACTGATTTTGTGACGAACTCATATCTTTTAGCTTCCGCAAGAAATACAAACAGAAAATCGAAAAAATGATCAATGTTGAGTAATCCAATGGGCTTCCGATGAATGTTCAAGTGCGCCCATGATGCCACTGTGAATATTTCTTCAAACGTTCCGAGCCCACCTGGTAAAGCAATAAACGCATCAACAGTATTGACCATTTCAAGGAGTTGTTCAGACATCCCCGAGACAATGCGTTCATCTCCATTTGTTTTTCCGATTATGTGTTCGTTCGCCAAAGTTCTTGGAATGATTCCCAAAACGTGACCGCCACCCTCCTGAACGGCTTTTGAAATGCTTCCCATCAATCCAAGATTGCCACTGCCATATACTAGGTGCATATTTCGTTCTGCTATGACTCTCCCCATATCCTTTGCAGCCTCAATGAACTCTGGTTTATTACCAGAGTTGGATCCACAGAAAACACAAATTCACTTGACTCGCTGCTGTGAAGTTGCTTCCATTTTCTCTCTCTTATTTGGATGTATATCTGGATGTGTCGAAGAGAGAAATGTAGAGCTGAATTTATAGAACCTGAAAATGGGTGAGTAATAGTAGCACTAGTACCTACCAAATGACAATTATTAGATGAACGTTAAAATAAATCGTGAAAAGTCAAAAAGTTTAGATCTTGTCGGCGAAAATAAAGGAAATAAAAATAGAAAAGCAAATCAAAGCAATTATTAAGGCAACGGAATTGTGTACGCAATACGCCACTAGCTTAGTATAAATTCATAAGGATGCGTCTCAAGAATTCATTCTTTACTCGGCCATCACAAATGAATTAGCTTTCTTCTTTATGATTGCCAAAATGCTCCGTTTGAGTTTTTCCCTACAAAAATATCACACAATATTAAAAACTCTACAACATGTATACACAAAATATGGAAACAGAATTTACAACAAATTGCATGGATTGCCTCCCTGCTCGCGTTGAATTTTTCGTCTTCAGCCAGACGTGACTGAAATCCATCTGTTAAGGAGGTTTCAGCGTCGTTTTGGATGTCCGATTAAAGACAATCCCGTGTGCGTTGCTTTTGAAGGGTCTCTTCCAACGATAAGTGGCAAAAAGAGTTTTGTCCCATTCAGTGCTTGTGCCATCTTTTTTATCTTTGTTGCTTCAATAGTTCCTGAAAAGGAAGAAAGAAAATCAGGAGGTCTCGTATGGTGTCTGACTTGGAATGGGAGTTTCATTCTGTCAAGCTTCCGGGCGATATCTTTGATTTGTACTCCCCAAAACAGTGATGTTTCTCCTGAATGCACTGGATCTTTAATAAGGTCAGACATTTGCTCCTTCATTTGCTATGCTTCCTGCTCCAACTTTTCTTCACATATGTATTTTAGGATTTCCGCATTCAGTTCTTCATCTGTCATCTGTGAAATGCATGCTCCATAAGTTACCTGAAGATGTAAAGGGATGTCTGATTTTAGGTCTTCATCCTCTGATATGGCTGAAATGATTGGTTCAGGTAGATATTCTTCAAACATTTGTGCAATGGAAGCTCCAAGATCTTCATTTTGAGAATACAGTCCTCAATTTTGGTTGGCACAAATAGCTCTGCTTCTTCATCCTCATCAGAGTCCGAATAATAAAAATCAAATAGAGACTTTGCTGGTTCGGGCTCCTGAACTGATACCTCTGGTTCTTGATACTGCTCAGCCTCTTTCTTTGCTAAAGTGTCATCGTTAAATGCTTGGTACTCGAAGGCTTCATCAGTGTCATCTGAAAATGCTCATTGAGGTATGTAGCTCTGGTTTTCTATTAATTATCTCGCTTGATCTATCATTCTCTGTATGGATTCTGCTTGACTCTGAAATTGTGCATCAATTTGAGCTTCCCGTTCCTTGAACCAATTTTTAAGCATATGAATCAACTGATCTTCCTCTGATGGCTCTGGTTCTTGATGAAGATCGTAGGTGGATGGTGGATAAGATGGAGAATATGATGGTTATGGGAAATATGTTGGTTCTTCATACCTTGAATGATTTCGATAATTCTGCAACCCTGAAAGGTAAATGCATTGATCGCTATGGTGGTTACCATCACATATCTCACATCTCCCCATTGCGTTTTGTTGAGCAAATGTAATATTGCTTGGTTCTGACATCCAGAGATAGTTGTTGGGCTGGACAACATGTCTCAGAAAACTGGACTGTTGCTCCCAGATTTTGGGTGTATCTTCTTCTAGTAAAGCTCGTAATCTTTCAATCTCCCAATAGTGTTCCATTTCAACCACCTGAAAAATAAAAGAAAGAAATAAAAATTACATATAAAAATAAAGAAAATTAGATACAAATAAATTAGGTAGCTTCAAAATTAATAACTCAAGAAAAATAAGTCCCCGGCAACGGCGCCAAAAACTTGACCGGTATAATCACACGCATATAACACAAGCGCACGTATCGTTCAAGTAGTATAAAAATATTTCCCTTCCCTCTCGGCGATTCCCGTCTTACATCGCCGTGAGCTTTAATCTCTTTTGGTCTTCTACCAAATCGGAAACACACTATCTGTTCCTTCCATTTTTCTTTTTATTAATCATTTGACCCTTTAAACTTTGGTTTTTCATCTCGTCCTATCGTAACCGCCTTCCTTCTATCCTTGTTTTCTGTCATGCTGTGGCCTCTCCTTACCCATGCTTTCTTTCCCTCTTTCTCCCTTCCGTTCTGGTTCGCCGATGCCGGTCTCCAGTTTGCCGATTTTGGGGCCCCGTCATTCTGTTGGGGGTCGTTTGGTCGTCAGATCTATTGAACGAATGGCTCCCTTTGATCCTTCATCCGATGAAGCATTTTCGATTCAAAGTTCTCTTATGTGCTTTCTGGTTCTTCGTCGGATCTGGTGAACTCTCTAGTTTCTTGTTCTTCGGTTGGTGCCTTAGTGTGCACTCAGGCGTCTGGTCCTTCATCTGAGTCTGGTCCTGGGTTGGGTCTTATTCCTGCTGCTGGCCAGTTGGCCGTCCGAGCTGCTTCTCGTGGTGTTTCTGTGACCGCCGACACTGCTCAGCCTGGGGTTCATGGCCTTAAGACTTATGTTTCTTCGTCCGAGATGTCTTCTTCGGTGCCGTTGTCCTTGATTCCGACTTCTCAGCCCAGCGTTTCTCGGCATCTGATTGCTCCTAGAACTGTCAATCTACCTAATGTTCTCGGTAAGTTGACCTGTGTGGATTCTTCTACTGGATCTGGTATTGACTGTCTTGTTGGGGTTGATTCTTCTGTGTTGGCTGGTGGTGTTGCTGCGAGTGTGGTGGATTCTATTTTTTTGGAGACTGGTTCACAGTTGGCAGTGGTTTCTGGCCATGAGGATGTTGGGAAACCTGTTGGTGAGGAGTTGAAGTCATCGGCAGTGGCATTTTTGTTTGATGCTGGGACTGATAATGGTGTTGCTTTGGGGCAGGTTGTTGGTATTGGGGGCATTGTTGGTGGATTTAGCTTAGGGTCTGAACTGTTGCCTTCTGTGTCTGAGGCTGTTTTTGGGTCTACCTCTGCTTTTGGACAGAATGATGTCCAGTTGACAGGCGTAAGTGAGATTGGTGATGCTTTGGGTGTGAGTTAGGTTGCTCTGTCTATTGCTAATGAGGCTCTTGCTGCCTCGGTCATGATCCATGTGAATGAGGTTGGTGTTGCCGTTAATGCTGGTAACTCTTTTGGTGATTCTAGGACTGTGTCTTGTGGTGGCTTAGTCATGCCTTCTGGTTTTGTTTCTGGGCTCGTTTCATCGGCTGCAAAATTGAGTACTTTAGTTGGTGGTGCCAATGCCTCTGGGGTTGCTAGGCAATACCACCTCAGATTTCTCACAATTGTTATTCACGACCAATAAAACTTTTTCATTTATTAACAGTTCAACCATTTCAACATCCCTACTGCAATTACAAATCTCCATAAATTTTTCTCAACTGCTTTTACAAATAGCCACAATGAGCTCTATCAATTCAACAGAATCAGCACCAATTCTCCAGATAATATCCGAATTCATTCGCCTCTTTACTAAATTTTTAATCGAAAACAATGAAATCAGCCACTGTCAGGGATTCAGGAGTACGGTTTCACTAACTCTAATTGCAGCCTTTTGATTCCAAATATTTCAATAATAATTTTAGCTGTTTTCATCTGATCAACTATCAATTTGATGGATAATAAACAAATGTAAGATTACTACACACCAGCAAAAACCCAGATACAACATCACTAAACCAACGTAGTTATAAGTTATATAATGGGATTAAAAAAAGTAAACAACAAAATACTTACTGAGAATAGAGTTGAGAGTGTGGCGACTAGCGAGAACTGAGAAGAGAGGAGAGTGGTGACTGACCGGAGAGCCAACTGCCGAGAGTGTGGCGAGAACTGAGAAGAGAGGAGAAAGAAGATTGGCGAGCCAGAGAGCAGAGCACTAGCCAGAATGAGAGCAGAGTGAAGACTGGAGACGATCAGACGAGCCGACTGCCGAGTGCCGAGAGAGAGAGACAATGAAATTGGATATGTGAATTGTGAATTGTGAAGACTGAAGTGAACAATTAAATTTTTGATTTGTGAATTAGGGCAAAAATGAAAAGATCGGCAGACAGATGACTAGAGGAGTAAAGCAGGCCCAGCACTGTAGGGCCGTATTTTTTTTTTTAAGAATTTAAGCCCGGGCCGGGCCGGGCCCGGGCTTAAATCTTAGAGCCCGGCTCGGGCCCGAGCCCGAGTCGGGCCCTGTCCGTAAAGCCCGGCTTGGTAATTTAGCCCGCTGGGCCGGGCCAAAGCCCACCGGACCAGGCCGGGCCGGGCCGGACCGGGCCGGGCCGGGCTTGGGCTTTTCTGCCACCCTTACATTCAAGGTCTCAATGACCCATTAAAACATGATGAATTTAGGAGGTTTCTTCGTGATGAGAAGCTCTTGTTGTGTGGTTTAGTTGAAACCAAGGTTAAGGAGGTTAATTTTGTGAATGTCTCTCGTGCGATTAATCCTTCATGGAAGTTTTTTTGCCATTCTGATATTCTCTCGTTTGGCCGTATCTGGGTGTGTTGGAACCCTAGTGACATTGATGTTAGCATTATTCGCTCTTCAGCTCAAGTTATTCATTGTAGTGTGTCTCATATTTCTGGGATGTGGAATTGTGTGGTTTCGGTGGTTTATGGTGAGTGTGACTACGAGAAGCGTCGGGAGTTTTGGGCCGACCTGATTTCTAGTGGTAGTGTTTTTGATGATTCTCCGTGGCTTGTTTTGGGAGACCTCAATGCTATTCGCTCTCTGATTGAGCATTGTGGTGGATCTGTGGCTTGGCCGGCTTGGAAAGACGATTTGGGCTGCTGTTTGGGTCAGGCTGGTTTGGATGATCTTCAGTTCTCTGGTTGTCAGTTTACTTGGTTTAATAAGCAGATTCAGTCTCTTATTTGGCGTAAGTTAGACCGTGTTCTCGTTAATTCTTCTTGGGAGTGTCTCTTCCCGGGTTCTTCTGCCCGCTTTCTTCCCCCTCGGATTTCAGATCATTCTCATATGGTGGTTAAACTTGCAGAGCTCCCTAAGAGGAAAATTCCCTTCAAATTCTTTGATTTTTGGGTTGATCATCCCGATTTTCTCTCTGTTGTGGCTAGGGCTTGGGATATTGATGTTCATGGTACTCCGATGTTCCGTTTATGTTGTAACCTGAAGAGTCTTAAGTTGGCCTTGAAGAAGTTTAATGTTGAGCATTTCTCTAAGATTATGTGTAGGGTTTTGGAGATTAGGAGGGAGTTGGATAGAGTGCAGTGTGTTTTACAGGAGTGCCCCAGTGACTCTGCTCTGTTAGCTGAAGAAGCTAGTCTTTCGTTACGGTATGGTGACATAAGTCGGGCTGAGGAAGGCTTCAATAGACAGAAATCTCGTGTTCAGTGGCTAAACCTTGGGGATCAGAATACTAAATTCTTCTTTACTACTATGAAGAGTTTTCACGGCCGTAGCAAGATTACTTCTATCACTAAGGAGGATGGGACCCGTGTGGAGGATGATGTTTTGGTTAGAGATGAGATTGTTTCTTTTTTTGAGACCCTTTTGGGTCCCAGCAGAGTCAGCAGGATATTGATAGGGTTGCCCTTCGATCTGCTATTACTAGGCATGTGACTGCTGAGCAGAGTGAGTCTCTTACCCCGGAGGTTTCGGATGAGGAGATTAAGGTTGTCTTGTTCGCGCTGAAGGACAATAAAGCTCCAGGCCCAGATGGGTTTAATTTGGGTTTCTTTAAGAAGTCTTGGAGTGTTGTAGGGGATGATGTCCTTTGTGCTATTCACTCTTTCTTTTCCTCTGGGCGTCTCTTGTGGCAGGTTAATGCTATTTCTATTGCTCTGATTCCTAAGATTCCCAACCCTTCACAGGTTAAGGATTATCGACCTATTTCTTGTTGCAACACTATTTACAAGTGTATTGCTAAGCTTATTGCGAATAGGATCAAGGTTATCATTCCATCTGTGATCAGTCATAATCAATCTGCTTTTGTTGCCGGTAGGCGTATCAGCGACAATATTCTTTTGTGTCAGGAATTGGTTCGGAATTATCATCGGACTGGTGGTTCCCCGAGATGTGCTCTTAAGATTGACTTGATGAAAGCTTATGACACTGTTCGTTGGGACTTTTTGGTTGAGGATTTGCGGACTGTTGGTATTCCAGAGAGGATGGTGGGTTGGATTCAGGAGTGTATGACTTCTACTAGGTTTTCTGTGTCTATTAATGAAGAGTTGCATGGTTTTTTCTCTGGGGGTCGCAGGTTGTGACAAGGTGATCCTATGTCTCCTTATCTCTTTATTTTGGCTATGGAAGTTTTGTCAGGTTTACTTCATAAAATGGCTCTTAATCAGGGTTTCAAGTTCCACGGGCGGTGTTCTAAGGACCGTCTCACTCATCTTTGCTTTGCGGATGACCTTATGATTTTTTGTAAAGTGGATGCCTCCTCGATTTCCTTGATCAAGGATTGTCTCGGGCAGTTCAGTGGTTTATCTAGTTTAATCCCGAATCCAGCAAAAAGTCATTTCTTCTCCTCTGGTATCTTTTCTACCCTTCAGGGCCAGCTGCGTCATGTTTTGGGGTTCCAAGAATGGATTCTTCCATTGCGGTATCTGGGAGTCTCTTTGATTTCTACTAAACTCCGCGCCTCAGATTGTGCTTCTCTTGTGGATCGTATTGTTATGCGTGCTAAGAGTTGGAGTAGTAAGTTTCTCTCTTATGCGGGGCGGCTTCAGCTCATTAAGTCTGTTTTGTTCTCCATCCAAGTTTATTGGTCTTCTTTATTTATTCTTCTTAAGTCTGTTATTATGAAGGTGGAGACGATTCTCCGTTCTTTCCTTTGGAAGGGTAGTGCGCTCACCTCTTTTGGGGCGAGAGTGGCTTGGAGTAGAGTTTGTTTACCTCTAAAGGAGGGGGGCTGGGGATTAAGAGATTGGATACTTGGAATAGAGCGGCTATTGTTAAGCACATTTGGTTTCTTTGTTCTGGCCAGGTTTCTTCTTGGTCGAATTGGGTTTAGTCTTATTTGTTGAGGGGGAGAAGTTTTTGGGAGGTGTCTTGTCCTACAGATTGCTCTTGGAGTTGGCGTAAGATTTTGGAGCTTCGTTCTTGGTCCCGGCGGCATATGAGAGTTAGGATTGGGAATGGTGAGAAGACTTTATTGTGGTTTGATTTTTGGCATCCTATGGGTTCGATTGTAGTCACGTTGGGTGAAAGAGTGATTTATGACTCTGGCTTGGATTAGATGGCTACTGTTGCTTCCATTATCTCTGATTCTTCTTGGCGGTGGCCCCCATCTAGGTTTGCTGCCCTTGTTGATTTAGCTCGGTCCCATCTTTCGAATCCTTCTAGTATGAGGGAGGATGAGCTGTTGCATTAGTCTCGAGTTGTTTGGTTCCGGAAGGCCATTCCCCGCCATTCCTTCTTGCTTTGGATGTCTATTCAGGGAGGCCTTTGTACTCAGGCTAGTTTGATGAGGTTCGGTATCTCTGCTTGCTCGCGTTGTATTCTATGTGGTTGTTCAAGTGAGGACATTGATCATCTTTTCCTCCAGTGCTTCTTCTCTTCGAGGGTCTGGTCGACTGTGCTGGCTATGTGTGGGTTAGATTGGAGATGCCGAGATTGGCTTCAGACTGTTGAGTGGATGTGTCAGTTTACCGACGTCTCTTTACGTCATTTTCTTGTTCGGCTGTCTTTTGCAGCGTCAGTCTACCATATTTGGAGGGAGAGGAATGCCTGCACTCATGATGTGCCTCTTCGGTCTGTTTCTGTTCTTCTTAGTGATATTGTTTTTGATGTTCGGAATTGTGCTAGCTTGTTACGGAAGGTGAAACCATCTTATGACAATAAATAACTTCACCTATCCTGGCACTTGCCCGATGACATCTTCTCTTGATCTTATTTTGCTTGTAGCCTTTTGGCTTTTCTTCTAGGAGGGCATGTCCTCTCTAGTTGCCTGGGGTATGCCCCTTTGCTCTTGTATAGTTTTCTTTTGGTTATAATACTTACTTTATCAAAAAAAAAAAGATCCAGGGTTGTGATTCCACACAATATTATCCTAAAGATGAATTGACTCTCTTTTATATGTGTAATAAGTCAGTTTGCTAACCTGGAACACGAAGATATACAAAAGCCTTTGTCGATGGTCAGACGCAAATACCCAAATAACCCAATTAATCATATGTCTATATTAACCAAGTTACATGAATTCATTAAGTTCAAGTTCCAAAAGTGGCTACCCCCGCCCGACATGTATATGTCTATCCTGTAAGAAAATCTATTAAAGGGTTATCTATCCTCAAAGAAGATTGTGGGCTATTGAATCTAAGGCTGAAACCTAAAATCCCTTCGTCAAGTTCATTTTAAGTTTACCAAATCAATCTTATTTATGGCCAATTAACAAGAAGCATTAAACTTAAGACTCAATAAACAAACTAAAAAATTGCCCATAAAAAGAAAATCGATTATTAAGCGTGTGGATATTGTGTTTCATCACTTCCCTAGTATAAAAATAAAATACTGGGGGTTGGGGATCCACCTTTACTATTTCTAATTTAGAAATCTCCATTACTATAATATAGAATTTATCAGTGATATTACCAACCAGCCATATAGGTGGTATCCTCATTAAGTCAGATTTTAATTAAGTCCGACCGAACCATAAAGGCGGTATCATTATTTGTCCATAAACCAGCCATATAGGCGGTAATCATCTGTCACATAAAGACCGGCCATATAGGCGGTGTCACATTATATCAAATAAATAAAACCAGCCATTAAGGCGGTATAACATTTTATGTTAAATTATAATTTCCATATTATAATTAAGGGAGATTAATCTAAACTAAAATAATAAAAGTTTCACCCTTCCCCCAGCGAAAAATTAACTACAAAACATAAAAGTAAATAAAAGAAAATAAACTACTACTATTACTGAAAATAAAAATGCATAAATTAAATATTGAAAATAAATACAAACAAGATGCAATCCTTAAATTCCTTACAAAAACCTAAGGAAAGCGTGAGAATTACAAATGAAATGGCTTGGTATTTATAGGAAAATCTAAATGCTTCCACCAATTTCTCCACCAATTGCTCCACCAAACACTCTACAAAATCCTCCACCAAACACTCCACCAAACATGCCACAAGACACTCCACAAAACACTCCACCAAACATGCAAGCATGTTTTGTGGAAGTTTGAAAATGGTAATTTGTCATTTTTCCATTTTTTTTTAATTTTTTGATAATGACTTTAGTAATTACACAAAACACATTGGATTATTCGTTAATTTCGGTCTTGAAAACTTCGAAATTCTAAAATATTTAAAATTTCAAAGTTGTATATCTTTGAGGCTTCTTTAATCTGCAACTTGAATCAGCTCAATCGGATATCGGATGAAAAAGTTATGGCCAAAATACCAAACTTGCGCAAAATTGGAATTTAGGACTGCACTTCGTGACGCGTATAGTAAATTTTCATTTTTTGACGTTTTTTTGCTCCGGATTTCATTGTTTTAGCCCCGACTTGATTCCATTAAGTCCCAATATTATTTTTATCTGCAAAATAAACAAAAACACATCAAAATGTTCATAAAACTCGAGAAACTATACAAAATATTAGGTTAAATGAATGGGAAATAGTGATATAATTACCACTCATCACCAAGCTCACACAAACTAACAAATTGGATGATAGGGCAGTTAAATGTAAGTTTGTAGGATATGCCTTGGACTCAACAGCATATGTGTTCTACTTCCCAAATGAACAAAGAACATTTGTCTCACAAAATGCTAAATTTCTAGAGAATGAATTCCTTCTCAAGAAATATAGTGGGAGTAGACTTGACCTCGATGAGGTACGAGAAGAACAAACTAACATAAAACTAAACCCCAGACCCCTCGAAAGGGCAGCGACGGAACAACCACAAGGTTATGAACTCAGAAGATCTGGTAGGGAAAGACATGAGCCTGAAAGATATGGTTTCCATATTGATGAGGAACATGATCAGGTCATTGATAATGACGATCCCACCAGTTATGACGGAGTAATGCGTGACATTGATTCAATCAAGTGGCTTGAGGCCATGAAATCCGAAATAGACTCTATGTATCATAATCAAGTCTGGGACTTGGTAGATGCACCTGAATGGATAAAATCCATAGGCTGTAAATGGATTTACAAGCGTAAAACTGATGCAAAAGGCAACATCCAAACCTATAAGGCTAGGTTGGTGGAGAAAGATTATAGACAAATTCAAGGAATTGACTATGACGAAACCTTCTCGCCTGTTGCAATGATAAAGTCCATTCGAATTTTACTGGCACTAGCTGCACACTTTGATTATGAGATTTGGCAAATGGATGTCAAAACAGCTTTCCTTAATGGGAACCTCGTAGAGGAAGTCTATATGACACAACCTGAGGGGTTTGCATCTAAGGATGATCATAATAAAGTATGCAAGCTTAAACGATCCATTTATGGACTCAAGCAAGCCTCCATAAGTTGGAATATACGATTTGATGAGACAATCAAAGAATTTGTCTTCATCAAAAATGTAGACGAGCCTTGTGTTTACAGGAAAAGTAGTGGGAGTGCTGTTGTATTTCTTGTATTATATGTCGATGACATATTAATCATCGAGAATGATATTCCCATGATGCCAGCCACCAAGCAATGGTTATCTCAGAATTTCTCCATGAAAGATTTGAGAGAAGCAGCCTACATCCTCGGCATTAAGATCTACCATAATAGATCTAAGAGGTTGTTAGGACTTTCCCAATCTACGTACATAGATAAAGTTTTGAAAAGATTCAAAATGGAAGATTCCAAAAGAGGTAATGAAACGGAACTCACTTGGAGGATTAGGCCAAGCAAACCCCTCGCAACGGACAGAACCCCAAGAACCGCGAATTTGATTTTGTAGGAACAAAACCCTTCCAAAGCCACAAAGAAGACCCACAAAGAACTTGTCTTTGAGAACCCTTAAGATGATTCCTTGAAGTGTTCTGCTAGCACGGAGACGCCACTAAGGTTGCCACGCCTTAGATAAGTCGATTGCATGAGATAAGGGGAATCTCTCCCTTAAGCAATTTAGGCAATAGCCAAGACTTCAAAATGAAGATGAAATTCGAAATTTGGTGATTAGCTTCTCATTAAGATGAAATGAGTTTAAATAGTACAATGAAAGAAACCCTAATGGGTGCAAATTGACCAAAATACCCTAAGTTACTAACTAATGGCTATTAAATGGCCATGCCCTTAATAGATATTTAATAACAAACACAAAGTCAAAAGAAACAAAGACTTCAATAACAAACAAAGACTTAATAAATAACTTTGCCAAAAAAGTCTAAAGTAAAAACACAAAATCATAAAAGTCAACAAATGTGGAAAACTTTTCCAAATTTGTCTAAAGTTGTTTTATTGCACCAAAAGTCCTCCAAATTCGTGGCTTCCATGTATAAAGGCATAATGATGTGTCATAAAGTCCAATAAGTCTTGTCTTGGCCGAATATTTAGTGTCGGGCTTGAATCGGCTTGATCCGTTAAAAATATACTCGGCTTCAAGATTGCTGGTGCGTTACTCTGGTAGGACTTGGGTCAAGTGAAATAGCTTTGGACCCACTCCATTGAAGCCCTCATGTGACGCCAATATGCCCCAGAGTTTTCTGTCACACTCGACCATGGCATTCTGCGCTAGCCCTGCCATTGCATCTTTGATCTTCTTAGCTCTTTGGCATGTGATTGGACCTGTTGGCAATTGCAAAGGATCTAATGTTCCTTGAGTTATTGGATTCATGTCAGGTAATTTACCTACTTGTCATGAAATCAAATTATCTAAGGAGCAATGTCCACATACTTTTTTCAGATAGAGAGCGTATGAGTAGGATCCCTTATGCTTCAGCAATAGGATCGATCATGTACGCCATGCTATGTACAAAACCTGATGTCTCTTATGCTCTTAGCATAACGAGCAGGTATCAAGCAAATCCTGGTGAGCAACACTGGGCAGCTGTCAAAACAATCCTCAAGTATCTGAGAAGAACTAAGGATGTGTTTTTGACATACAGAGATTGTTCTGAGATGAAAGTCATTGGTTACTCTGATGCGAGCTTTTAGACCGATAGGGATGACAGCAGATCGCAAACAGGATATCTGTTTACTTTAAATGGCGGTGCTATAAGTTGGAAAAGCTCAAAACAGTCAACTACAACGGACTCCACCACTGAAGTCGAGTATATTGCAGCATCTGAGGCAGCTAAAGAAGTAGTCTGGATAAAGAAGTTCATCACGGAACTGGAAGTGCTTCCCGCGATAAAGAATGGCGTCACGATGTACTGTGACAACACGGGCGCCATTGCTCAATCAAAGGAACCAAGGTCCCACCAGAAATCCAAGCATATACTCAGGCGATTTCATCTCATCAGGGAGATTGTTGAGAGAAAAGAAGTTATTATAGAGAAAATACCCACATAAGATAATCTTACAGATTCTCTGACTAAAGGGCTGACTTAACAAAAGCATGATAGGCACACCCGAGAGTATAGTGTCCAGATTCATACTAGTTGGCTATAGTGCAATTGGGAGATTATTAGGGATATGCCCTATACCCAACTTGTGGATGGGCTATATATACATGTATTTGAAATATTTCCATTAATTAATAAAATGGAAATCTTTATTATATGTGTCTTACATAACTTATATGAATCATCAACACTGTAATAAAGCCCTTGAAGTAATAAGACGATGGCTTCCACGCCTTATGAGAATCATTTCTCTTAAATGTTCCTAGTCATAGTTTTGTGAATAATCTGGGCGTTCACAAAGCGGAGAGACTAGCATGATGATATGATCCGCCCTTAAGTGGGGTAGCCGATCTCATAGGCTACTAGTGGAGATCCGTCCGCTTGGTGTATCACATAGATGCATGAGTTGCTCGTGTCCATCGAACTGACCGCCGAAAGTTTTCATATGGAGTGTTTATCCCATGTGTCTGTGAGAACTTTCATATATCGATTATATGACTAGTCCTTAGACTTGAGGTCTTTACAATCGTTTGTGTGGATCAAATAACTTTGACATTCTCCTTCCCGGTTCAAAAGATCCGATCATAAGGGTATGATTGGGTTATTTGTTGAAACACATGAAGTTTGTAAAGATACAACAGAGAATCACCACTCTCTCGGATAATATTTTCTTATAAGAGTAGTATTCCAGTTCGCAGGTTGATATGTGTGATCAGTGCTTGAGACTGTGGCCACAGCAAAAGAATCATGTGAGATTCTTGGGTTAGCACGATTCATGACACTATCAACATCATACCTTTGACCATATGGGTAGACACTTTCCGTACCCTAGGTCAATAGGTGGGGATACAGTGAGGCGAGGGACCGTATCATATGTAAATCACATACAGAATGGGTATATATATATATTTCCTTCTCATTTGGGGGCCTTGGCATGTTGCTAGATGTCAACATTGGTCATTGAAATCGAACGACCATCTGATCGGAGGATAATTTATGTTCGATTAAATTATCACGATTCATTTCATGTCTAACTTGAGGGGAACCCAAAAGGTCACACACAACAAAGTCGAAATCAATGGTTAACAGTGCACAGTACAAATATAACAACATATATGATTGCTGTAGGAATTGTTCATAAATGGTTCAATGTGTGTTTAATTATTGAACAGATCATTTATGAGGTTCCATGGTGGCTTACGGATTGGTGAATGACGATAGGGGCACTTTGGGAATTGAAAAAAAAAATTTACTATTCATGTGAATAGTAAAAAAAAATTTTGTTATTTGTTTTGAATTATAATTCGGCCCAAACTCTTATTAGGGTTTTATAATCTCATTAAACAGCTAAATTAAGATCCAATGGCTAAGATTAAATTAGCTTTTATCCCACATCAGATTCTTAATTAATTTTGTTGTCTTTGGAGCACTATATAAACCCAAAGAATTCTTCACAAATTTTTACACCAAACCTTTCATATCTTGGGTGGTTTATATAAGTGAGCAACTCTAAATTTTAAGAGTAAGCCACTGATTTTGAGGATCCTTAAGTCAAATTGACTAGAGGAACCTCGAGTTAAAAGTTTTGAGGTATTTGCCTAGGCTAGCACCAATGACAAAATACCCGTGTACTCAAGGCGTAGTCTTGCCGTTGAGTTTTGGCTTTGGTGTGTGCAGCTTTGGAGGCCACACACCTGGGTGGTTCTTTGGAACGTGGAAGAGCTTGCTGAGTTCGAGAAAAGCTTTTAGATTGGAGGGAGGACTGGAGAAGTCTTCGGTTCAAGTAAGTCTTTTTCTTTCTTTATTTTAATTAGAGTTCTTATGATAGTTAGCATGTTTAGGTTTATGTTCTTTGCATGTTTTATGAGTTTTATGCTTAGAATATATAGTAATATGCCTAGGCTTGTAGAATAATCAAAACAAATGGGTCTTGGGCAAAGGGAAAGCGGCATAATAATTTTAATTTTTCGATGCGCACTCGCGACCGTTTCCCAACAATTTCAGCCCCGGAACGCCCCTAAAAAAGTCCCTGAACAGCCCTCGAACTGCAGTGAAATATTGGACTATTTTGGACCCGTTATGCGCCCGAACTGCACCTAAATCAACCCCTGATTTTTGTGACTAACAAAGATGATTCTGGTCTGATTTTTCACTCAAAAATAAGCCACAACACTATCCCAAAATGTCCCCAAGTGTTTCCCAAAATTCCGGATTAAATAATATTCAAATCGAGCCCCAAACCCCAATGCAAAATGCTGCAGTGAGCAAAATTTATGCTCACTGCCGTGATGGTAGTATAAGATGGAGAAGGAGAAAATTTTGTTCAACACCAAAAGATCTTTCGTGCTATGTCTCACAACTAACGGAAACAAGTGTGGGCTTGACTCACACAAATTTAATCCCTAAACACTTTAGAGAGTTGTGTCACAATTGTATTTTTCTTATTTTTCTTCTTGTTCTTATTTATCTTTTCTCAAAAATTGAGAGAGAATGAGGAAGAAGATGGAGGCTAGGGTTTTCAAGAATGAGAGGCTTACAAAAGAAAAAATAAAAATTCTTTTTATACTTAGGGTTATTTGTTTCAAAAAACAAACAAATCCTTCCCCTTCTCCTAGGTCAAAAAACAACAAAGGAATGTAATTATTCTTTTAATTTTGTAACATGTAGCAAGAATTGATTGTAATTAATATTCACTTTCCATAATGGAAAAGGTGTTACAAAAACAAAAGATTAATGCCTTAAAATTTTTGTAACTTCCAAATTAAATTCAAAGGTTTCCAAACCCATAATTTAGAAATTACAATCTTATGATACCATACATTAACTTTTAATATATAGTTTCAAGTGTGACAAATAATATTATTAATCATATTAAAAATATTTATACATATGTGAGTATATAATTGGACTATCCAATTATACTAAATCCGCTATAGTAAATCGAGCTAGCACGGTGACCAAATGGACCTACGGTTCCGAGCTCCAATAATCTCGAAATATTAATTAAGCTCTTAATTAAATATTCCAAATTATTAACTCCGGGTTATTCCACTAAAAATCCGAAGTTGCACTCTCGTTGCCGGAGATGATATATTAAGGTGAACCAAGTCAGTGTCCATCGATATAGTCATTACATATAGATTAACCCTTCATGAGTATCTCGTAATTAGAGCCGGATCATAATGTCTCTAATGAACGATTTATTCATAACCATTATGAATTTTAATATTTCTATTCGTAACAGAATGACTTGAGCGCTCAAATCATTAAAGCACCGAATCAACCATTAAGAAATATACTCCTCTACTTCTCGCAAGAAGGAGTGAACTACATGTCTATGTAAAACGTTCCCAGCTACACAATAGACCATGCCCCCAAAGTACGTAGCTATTGGTCGAGACTGCTACACCAACCTCACCTTTGTAAATCAAAGGACATAGCCTGCCACGCAGGAGTTCGTAGTACACTCAGGATTAAGATCAATCCATATATGACCATCTAGTAGATTGAAATGACTTTCTTTGTTTAATGGATATTATAAGAATGTCATTTTCATCTGGGTCCAGTCCTATATGATCACATCATACAGATGCCTTCATTCTCATGTCTCTACATGCACAATCCCGGATCAAGGTCGCCATACAAATATAAAATGAATCACAGTTATAGATAAACCACAAACAAAGTACCCGCTTTATTTCCTCTCTATGGACTATTTAAGATTACTAACTTCAGACTTAAATCCTCTTGTGTATGACACTCATACACTAAGTCTAAAGGTACATAAGTAATCTAGGGTATTCAAGATGATATATAATATGCGAAAATTAAACAAACACTTTGATAAATAAATAATGCATCGTTTTATTATAAAACACATAAAACCGTTTACATCACATGTAGCTCTTAGGCATACATCCCAACAATCTCCCACTTGCACTAGAGCAAATGGGACAAGTCACGTAATCCTAGACCATCTATGTGACCTTCAAACACTTTAGCCGACAAGGTCTTTGTAAACGGATCAGCCAGGTTCTCTGCGGATGCAATCTTTGTGACGGTAATATCTCCTCTATGCACTATCTCCCTGATGAGATGATATTTCCTCTCTATACGTTTTCCCCTCTTGTGGCTTCTTGGTTCTTTGGAGTCTGCCATTGCACCACTATTATCGCAATAAAGTGTGAGTGGTCTATCCATATCTGGAACAACTTCCAGATCTCCCAAGAATTTACGGAGCCAGACAGCTTCCTTAGCTGTTTCACAAGCTGCTAAATATTCAGCCTCCATGGTGGAGTCAGCAATGCAAGATTGATTTATACTCCGCCATACTATAGCCCCACCACCTAGGGTAAACACCGATCTAGATGTTGATTTCCTAGAATCGACATCTGTCTGAAAATCAGAGTCTGTATATCTCCTTAGAATCATATCCTCACCGGAATACACAAGCATATAATCTCTCGTTCTCTTAAGGTACTTGAGAATGTGTTTCACAGCCACCCAGTGATCCAATCCTGGGTTCAACTGAAACCTACTGACTACTCCCACCGTAAAATAGATGTCTGGTCTCGTGCATAACATAGCATACATGAGACTACCAACTGTTGAGGCATATGAGATATGTCTTATTTCCTCAACATCTTGAGGTGTCTTAGGAGACTGTTCCTTTGACAAATGAATTCCATGCCGATAAGGCAGATTGCCTTTCTTGGAATTCTGCATCCCAAATCACACAAGGATCTTGTCGATATAGGATGCTTGAGACATAGCTAACAGTCGTTTCTTACGATCCCGAAGTATCTGAATCCCAAGAACATAACTGGCCTCTCCCAAATCTTTCATTTGGAATTAGTTAGCTAGCCAGGTTTTCACATCCGATTCTTTACATCATTCCCAATGAGTAAAATATCATCGACGTATAAAACGAGAAAAACCACCTTCCTGTTAATGACGCGTTTGTATACACAATGCTCATCAACATTCAGCTCAAAATCATAAGACTTGATCATGGTATCAAATCTTATATTCCAAGATCGAGATGCATGCTTAAGTCCATAAATGGACCTTTGCAGCCTGCAAACCTTTTGCTATTGACCTTGGGCTATGAACCCCTCTGGTTGTACCATAAAGATAGTCTCTTCAAGATCTCCATTCAAGAATGCAGTCTTGACATCCATTTGTCATATTTCATAGTCATAATATGCGGCAATGCATAGAAGAGTGTGGATGGATTTGAGCATGGCTACTGGCGAGAAAGTTTCCTCATAGTCTACTCCATCTTTCTAGGTATAACCCTTGGCCACTAGCCTAGCCTTGAAGGTCTGTACCTTCGCATCTGCTTACCTCTTCCTCTTGTAGATCCACTTGCAACCTATGGGTTTCACCCCATCAAGTTGGTCTACAAGTTCCCAGACTGAGTTGGAGTACATGGACTCCATCTCTAGGTTCATGGCTTTGAGCCATTCCTCTTTGTCAGAATCATCCATTGCACTACGATAGGTCAATAGATCATCTATAACATCGCTGGATGCGACAACTTGTGCCTCTCCAACCCCAAGGTAGCGATCAGGTTGTCGTACAACCCTCCCACTACGTCTAGGTGGTAGATCATTCCGACGAACTTGCATCTGACTCTCAGATGTCGAAGGTGCTATGTATTTGTCAAGTGTCATTGACGATGGTGTGCTGGTCGAACCAGCAAGTAACTCCTCGAGTAACACCTTACTTCGAGGCTTGAACTCCCTCATATAGTCCTACTCTAGAAACATAGCATTTGTCGATACAAATACTTTGTTATCATCAGGACTATAGAAGAATCCACCCATAGTCTCCTTAGGATAGCCTACAAATAGGCACACCTGAGAACATGGCTCCAACTTTGTAGTCTTATTCTTCAGCACATGTGCTGGACACCCCCATAAACACGTTTTACGACCATTCCACAACTCCAAGGGAGTCTTAGGAACAAACTTAGATGGAACTGCATTAAGAATATGCATTGCAGTTTGCAGCGCATATCCCCAGAACGAACTAGGTAGTGAGCTATAACTAAACATTGATCTCTTCATGTCTAGTAGGGTCCGATTTCTCCTATCTACAACACCATTTTCCTGTGGTGTTCCAGGTGTCGTGAGCTGGGATACTATCCCATGCTCAACTAAGAATTCCTCGAAATCTCTGTCAAGGTATTCTCCTCCACGATCTGATTGTAGAGTTTTGATTGTCTTACCTAATTGGTTCTCATCCTCAGCATGATACTCTTTGAACTTTTCAAAAGTATATGATTTGTGATGCATTAGGTAAACATACCCATATCTAGAATAATCGTCAATGAATGTGACAAAGTATTCATAACCACCTCGGGCCGCAAATGTCCGAATGTATTAGCTCAAGTGGCTGACTGGCTCTTATACCTTTTCCAGTGAAAGGTCTCTTGGTCATTTTTCCTTCTAAATAGGATTCGCAGACTGGTAAAGTTCCGAGCTTTAACTGGTTTAAGGCTCCGTTCTTTATCAATCTGTCTATCCGGTCAAGGTTGATATGACCAAGTCTAAGATGCCATAGATATGTGTCATCGTGAGAAATCTTTGGCCCTTTAGTTTTAGGTTTCTCAACCTTAAACATTTCAACGTTGAGCAGTAACCTATGTGTTAACGGTCTTAACACATACAAGTTATATTCTGAGTTTCCTGTGCATATAGTTAATCCATTTCTACCAATAATAACCAAATTGCTATTAAAAGAAACTGAATAACCATCATCCAAAAGTTTAGAAACATAAATCAAATTCCTGTCAAATAACTGTTATTTGTAAAATTTAAACTAGAAACTCACACTACTCTTGCTGAAATGGCATCCCCTGTCCCGACCCTCATGGTGTAGTCACCTTGAGCAAGGTCCCTCCATGAGTCAAGTAGCTGCAAAGAAGAACAAACATGGTTAGTGGCTCCAGAGTCAACAATCCAGGCGGATTTATCATCCTCCACTAATAGATATTCGATAACGAGTAAATCATATTTACATGTTTCCTTTTTCTCCTTCAGCTCAGCAAGGTATTTAGGACAGTTCCTTTTCCAATGCCCATTCTTGTTGTAGTGGAAACATTTTCCCTTGGGCTTGGCATCCTTGGAGCATTTATTTTTCTTCTTTTTCATGGGCTTACCTTTTAGCCTTCCCAGTATTATTCTTCTTCATCTTTGCAGATTTAGAAGACTCGGCAACATTTGCCTCAGCACTGGACTTACAAGGATCCACAAGCATGGACTCGTAGTGGGTGAGCTCATTAAGCAGCTGGGTCAAAGTAAAAGTCAACTTGTTCATAACATAGTTGCTTTTAAACTGCATGAAACTCTTCGAAAGAGTTTCCATAATCATGGTCACCTGGCTACGCTCGTCAATACGAGCTCCATGGGTTTCAGCAGTGTTGAGATAGGTCATCATCCTCAAGATGTGCTCTCGGACTGATGTCCCATCCTTCATCCTAGCAGTCATCGCTGAGACCATGGCTTTATGGCGCTGATGCTCCGAAGGCTGCCAAAACATGCCCTGCAATGACTCCATCATATGAGATGTTAGAGCCATAAGTTCATGTTTTGCAGCAAGAACCTTAGACATCCCTGCTAGCAAGTAGCAGCAGGTTTTCTCATTTGCTACGATCCATTTCTGGTAGGTATCGCGCACAGCTTGGCCAGCATTTCTGGCCGGCTCGGGAGGACTCTCCTCCGTCAGGACAAACTTTAGGTCTTCACAGACCAAGATAGCGTTCATGTTACTTTTCCATTTAACATAATTTTCTCCCGTTAATTTATCGTTTGAGAGTATGGAAATAATTGAAAATACCATGGCTGAAAAATAAAACATGCATTTAACATCCATTTATCGCATATTAAAATCATCAAATAATTTTGGCATAAAATTAAACATGATGATGCATGAACCATGAATAATGAATTAGAAACCTAATAGAATTACTATGCCACGGAAATCTATCATCCCACAAGTAAGTGCCGCCATAGGGTAGGTCAAGTACTTGCATGATAGATCGAGCCTATCTCAGTCGATTTAATATATGCGGGAATAACTCTTATTCCTATATTAAACAACTATTGTTTCATCCGATCAAGGAATTTTATTAACAGTTAATTATTCCTTTGTGAGTGTGACCCGCCGTTTCAGGATTCTTGGACTTAATGAGTGAAGAGCCGCCGTAGGGTATGTCAGTTCACAAGATACATCTAGAATCTCTATCCTCTCGGAACCCAAACCTGATATTGACCCAAAATGAACACCATCATAGGGGGACGAAAGCAAAGCCGTCTCGAGGCGCCTTTTGAATCTCACGTTTTTGGACTAACAACAGAGATCGCGGGATATACTGTCGTATATCCCTCTCCCACTCACTATTTTAAAATTAAGGTTTCTTTCTATAAAATATCTAATATTTTATATTAACTAGTGTGGATAAAAATATGGCGGCTAAATCATAATATTTATTTACACTAGTTTAACATTAGTGACCTAACCAATTTTAACTCTTAAAATTTATATCACTAATTTTCCATTAGTCTCTACTAATTATATTACTCAATTAAACAAATTTAATTAGAGTGGTATTAGTGACCTATTATATTTTAACTCTTAAAATACTAGAACACTAAAAGGTTTAAAATTTTTAAGAATCGTACAAAGGTCAAGATTTGTATTAAACTATTTAATTAATCTTAGTGCGTTATAAAATCCAATGGTACGTGGAATTGTATCCCGAGTGCAGACCATATTACCGTCCATTTGGATTCGGCTATGGAATTTATATCCGGGTTTCCATCCTATATACCAATGGAATTTATTATGCACTAATTAAACCCAATATATTAGAATTCAAATTTTAAACCATAAATCCAATTAATCCAATTAATTGATTTCCATGCATATCATATTCTAATTTAAACACTTTAAATTACATAAAATTATATTTTTATGTCTATAATGATAATGCATCTAAAACATGTTATGGCATGTAAAATGCAAGAGTGGGCACCCTAAGCTATATGACATGTTATTCAAACAATTCGAAATAAACATACATATAACATAAAATTATTTTGCATTGACCAGACTCTTATTTTTCCTATACTGATCTAATTAGTACATAAGATTTACCAAGGCATCCCTTGGTCTTCAAATCCCGCTTCAAAGTGGTGTTGGCTCCTTTTGCGACTTCGGTGCTCCAAATTACAAAAATTGAAACTTTACATTGACAAAAAAATTACAACAATTGTAATCAATGGCTTTATGGCCTTACATCCCAAAAACAAAACCAACTACAAAAATAAGAGCCGGAAAAATTTACGACCAATGCAAAATCCACTCATCACATGAAATAACAAAAAACATTCATCATATGTATATTGTGCCAACTCATCTAAACATGCATATCATATTTATAACTCATATAAATATATTAAAAACAGAAACTTTAAATGAAAAAGAGAAAGGTTAAGAACACTTTTCAACCTCGCTCTCGATGCCAATTGTTGGAAACGCTTTCCCTCGCGCGGCGGAAGCGTCTTAGGCTCACGGATCGGACTTGAAAAATTTTTCTGCCCTTCTACTGTGAATACCAAATCTGACCAGCAGGTATACTGAAATTTTGTTTCTGTTTCGGACAAAATTTTAGCCCCGGAACGCCCCTGAAATAGTCCCCGAACTGCAGTGAAATATTGGACTATTTTGGACCCGTTATGCTCCCGAACTGCACCCAATTCAGCCCGTGATTTTTGTGACTAGCAAAGATGATTCTGGTCTGATTTTTAACTCAAATATCTGCCACAACATTGTCCCAAAACGTCCTCATGTGTTTCCTAAAATTTCGGATTAAATAAGATTCAAACCGAGCCCCAAACCCCAATGCAAAATGCGGCAGTGAGCAAAATCTATGCTCACTGCCGTGATGGTAGTATAAGATGGAGAAGGAGATAATTTTGTTCGACACCAAAAGATTTTACGTGTTTTTTTTTGGATAAAGTAAGATCTTACGTGTTATGTTGAGAACTAACGGAAACAAGTGTGGGCTTGACTCACACAAATTAAATCCCTAAACACTTTAGAGAGTTGTGTCACAATTGTATTTTTCTTATTTTTCTTCTTGTTCTTATTTTTCTTTTCTCAACAATTGAGAGAGAATGAGGAAGAAGATGGAGGCTAGGGTTTTCAAGAATGAGAGGCTTACAAAAGAAAAAATAAAATTTCTTTATATACCTAGGGTTATTTGTTTCAAAAAACAAACAAACCATTCCCCTCCTCCTAGGTCAAAAAATGGAAAAGGCATGTAATTATTCTTTTAATTTTATAACATGTAGCAATAATTGATTGTAATCAATATTCACTTTCCATAATGGAAAAGGTGTTACAAAAACAAAAGATTAATGCCTTAAAATTTTTATAACTTCCAAATTAAATTCAAAGGTTTCCAAAACCCATAATTTAGAAATTACAATCTTAGCCTTATTAAATTATATATGATATAATTTAATATTTAAATTATATCATATATAATTTAATATTTTGTATTTAATAATTATCATATAATTATGAATACCTTACATTAACTTTTAATATATAGTTTCAAGTGTGACAAATAATATTATTAATCATATTAATAATATTTATACATATGTGAGTATATAATTGGACTATCCAATTATACTAAATCCGCTATAGTAAATCGAGTTAGCACGGGGACCAAATGGACCAACGGTTCCAAGCTCCAATAATCTCGAAATATTAATTAAGCTATTAATTAAATATTCCGAATTATTAACTCCGGGTTATTCCACTAAAAATCTGAAGTTGCACGGTCGTTGTCGCAGATGATATATTAAGCCGAACCACGTCGGTGTCCATCGATATAGTCATTACATATAGATAAACCTTTCACGAGTATCTCGTAATTAGAGTCAGGTCATAATGTCTGTTATACCCCTCTAATTATTTTTAACTTAAGTACCATTGATTCTCTAATGAACGATTTATTCACAACCATTATGAATTTTAATATTTCTATTCGTAACAGAAAGACTTGAGCGCTCAAATCGTTCAAGCACCGAATCAATCCTTAAGAAAGATACTCCTCTACTTCTTGTAACAATGAGTGAACTCCATGTCTATGTAAAATATTCCCAGCTACACAACAAACCATGGCCCCAGAGTACATAGCTATTGGTCGGGACTGCTACACCAAACTCACATTTGTAAATCAAAGGACATAGCCTGCCATGTAGGAGTTCATAGTACACTCAGGATTAAGATCAATCCATATATGACCATCTAGTAGATCGAAATAACTTTCTTTGTTTAACGGATATTATAAGAATGTCATTTCATCTGGGTCCAGTCCTATATGATCACATCATACAATATGCATCCATTCTCACATGGACGATCTCGGATCAAGGTCGCCATACAAATATAGAATGGACCGCAGCTATAGATAAACCACAAACAAAGTACCCGCTTTGTTTGCTCTCTATGAACTATTTAAGATTACTAACTTCAGACTTAAATCCTCTTGTGTATGACACTCATACACTAAGTCTAAAGGTACATAAGTAATCTAGGGTATTCAATATGATTTATAATATGCGAAAATTAAACAAACACTTTGATAAATGAATAATGCATCGTTTTATTACAAAACACATAAAAACGTTTACATCACATGTAGCTCTAGGGCATACATCCCAACAGAATAGAGAATAAAGATCTAGGAAGCAATTAGAAGAGCGAACCACCACTAGCCCCAGTAGTATGGCGTAGAGCCAAGAGGTAAAATATGAAGACAGTAAGAAGGAAACAAAAGTGTCAAGATGATTTAGTACGTATAGTGATATAAGAAATGAAGTTTGGAGACAGCAAGATAAGTGAAGACCCCAGAGCAATCGATAAGGGAAAAGGGACCTTAAGACATGGAGTAGTCGACCAGGTCCCCGCAGAACCAATGACAACCCTCCCTTCCAGAAACCTCTATTCTAGAAACCGTGCAAACACCTAACCAGAGCGTCACCAAGCTTAAGTGTAAAGCAGAAGCGTGTATTTGAAGATCCTTATGGAAGGAATATGCTCAACTTAGAATCTAGTAAGGAGAAGGAATGGTGAAGAAGGGCAATTGACAGATTTGGTAGATTGGGAGATAGCTAGACAACCAAATCGATGAGTCCAGTATAATAAAAATAAAAAGCATGAGATAGAATAGTACAATGCCACAGTAAGTTGAGTTAAGTTTGGAAGCCACTGATGAATTAAGGAGCCCTTAAAGAAGTAAGGATTTAGAGGTACGAAAAGACCAGGAAAAATCAATCCTAGGAATATGGTGTACAACTTATACAGAGTCTCATGGTAGTGAGAAGGAAATACTAGGAAAAATCACTACTAGGAATATGGTGTATACAGAGTCTCATGGTAGTCAGAAGGAAATACTATGGTAAAGAGTAGCCCCTGAATCAAAAATTTAGTAAGAGATATCATAAGCAATCAAGTTAATAGAGTCTTCAGGAAGGTAAAGGTGTAAGGAGTTCAAGGATCTGGGATAAGAAAGAAACCTTGTAGCAGAGTAAGTTTCTTAAGGAAAAACAACAAAGAGAGGTTAGCGGCATTCAGAGGGAGAAAGCAGCGACTTCGGAAGATTTAATAATAGAGACTTAATAGAAAAGATTGCAGAGATGGGACGAGAAAGGTTTTAGAGACCATAAGTCTAGAAGGATTTTGCAGAAGAGGTGGTGTTTATAATAGTTGAAAATGATCGAAAGTAAAGTTTGAGAAGGCAAACCAAACACTTTTATCAGTTGTACCCTAGCGTAAGGAGATATATCAGATATATACATTCATGAGAGTTCTAGGCTCATAGATGAGTAGTATGTGTATTTAGATCATCATAATTAGAAAACCTCGGGATAAGCTCCTACCCTCCCAACCCTCGATGGACAACAATCGTAGAAACAGATCTTCAAAGTTACTTCAAGATATTCCCAGAAATAAAGTAGTAGTCAAGTAACGGCTGAGATTCTAAGGAACCAAGGTTTGATGAATAATGAGTATATATAAAGAAAGAGGATATTTCTCAGAAAAGAAGACATAGAGACCACGAGAGTTCTTAGTATAGCATAAAACAAAGCAGAAGGCAAGAAGAGTGCAAAGGAAAAAGTTTAGAAGTAAAGCTGCGGAGGTACAACAGTGGTAGTAAAAAGATACCTAATAAGTAAAGACAAAGTGTGTAACTATAAGGTTTCGTAGTATCGAAATGCAACCAAAGATCCCTTACGTGTTAGTTCACGTAAAGCACATTAAGTACCCAGCCCCAGACTTAGTTGACCAAACCACTACAAGTTTGGGATGGCCTAAGCCACAGGTATGGGTGGTTTGGTAGATGTACAGAATAGTACGGAATCGAGGAATATAAGTTACTACAAAGTTGCAATTAGCATATGGAGTGAATCCTTAAGGTATGACATGTGTACGTATATTTGGGTGATGACCATTGACAGCACTAGACTTTGGAGAACAATTCTGTGAGGAGGACCGAAACCAGACTTATAGTAGCAGTGAAAATAAGGGTATGAAGAAAAGAATGGATTATAGTCGGAACTGAATAGCCAACGTCCCCATTTATAGCAAGAGTGCAGTTTAAGTAGAAATGTGCATACAGTTCAACTCCCAGCGAAACTTCCAGACCCAACTTTCTTAGTACAAACTCATTGGGTGAACAATAATAGAGGACAAAGGTACATAAGGAGTCAGACCCTGCTTTTACAAAGTCCTAACTTATACAGATAAGCAGAGACAAGAAATTGTAGTGAGGAACCGATAAGCAGCCTAGTATGAACATATGTACGTATGTACCTTCCAAGGTCAAAGCCAAAGTAAAAGAGCCCAGTTACAAGAAAGTGCAAATACCTACAGAGATAAAAGATCTGTTAGTAAAGGTGCAAAAGCCTAGCCCAATAGTGGTGCAGAATAATTTAGGAGGGCGTTCAGTTCTTAGCAAGGAGACTCTTAGAATATGTCTTCTTGTAGATTAGATATAAAGAGTCTAATCCCTCAAGGATTGGAAGGAGTGGACGTAAACCACAAACCTAGTTCCCTTCGAAATTAATAGCTCAAGTAAGAAATGAGGTGGAGTAAAAAAAGTCTAAGAGTGAGGTTCCTTGATGCACGATAAGAGTTGAGACATGGGCATTGAGTAAGGTAATGAGCAGGAAGTTATGAAAGCAGGATGATGAGTCCCTTCTCGATCTAAAGTCAAAAGTACCAAGCATGAAACAGAAGCCAAGATAAGGGAAAGACTGAGACAAACGGGAGTTAGTTTACAGAAAAGTAAGAGTTCTCGCAGGTAAAGCAAGATGGTTTCGAATATGAAGTCAGTTAAGGCTGATGGTCTGGAGCGAGGCCGTGAACCCGGAGGTCTGTGGTGAGATCCCAAGTTTAAAAAGGATTCGAGGACGAATCTTATTTAAAGAGGGGATAATTTGTAACGATCAGTAGTTTTTACTACTGCATACACTGGTACTGTTACGTACGGGATGAAGGCATAAAAAATAAATTATATTGAAACTCAAATATACTCATGGTATGACTTTGTGACAAGAACTCACTTGGGTTGGAAACCAAGCATCTTTCTCAAAACCCCAAGAACTTTGAATACTGATTTTGTAGGAACAAAACCCAACCAAGATCCCATGATAACCTAAGAACATGAAATCAGTGTATTTTGCTAGTAATAGAGAAGCCACTAAGCTTGCTAAACTTAGATAAGTCGATTTAGACTTGAAAAAGAGGAATCCATCTCTTATAAGAAATTCGGCCATAGACATTAGCTTAAGAACCTCAAGTTTCTCAAAATGTCGTGAATTAATCTATTAAGGAAAAAGGAAACAAGGTTTAAATAAGTTACAAGCTGAAGTCCTAAAGGGCGTGAATGGAAAAAAAGTCCCTAAGGTGAAATTACCAAAAGACCTCAAAACAAACTTAACATAAAAGGTATAGGTTTGGCTGATTACATATAGGTTGG
The DNA here is from genome assembly GCA_019454045.1 of Zanthoxylum bungeanum. Classification (NCBI taxonomy): domain Eukaryota; kingdom Viridiplantae; phylum Streptophyta; class Magnoliopsida; order Sapindales; family Rutaceae; genus Zanthoxylum; species Zanthoxylum bungeanum. The sequence continues at coordinate 23,312 of SKCR01047690.1, read as the reverse complement.
AAATAGGCCAAAATATTCCAAAACGATCATTGTCTTTAAAAGGCTTGTGAAGCTTCATTCAGAACTCATTTGGGCCAAGTGAAGTAGCTTAGGGCCCTCTCTATTGATGCCCACATGCGTCTTTGATGTGCCTCTGACTTGTCTGTTGCAATCAACCATAAAATTGTGAGCTAGTCCTGCCATTGTGTCTCTGATCCTCTTGGCCTTCTATCTTGTGATTGGCCCTGTTTGTACTTGCAATGGTTCTACTTTGATGTTGGTCATGTCCCTTGGTGCTTCGAGTGTGCCTTGGTTCATGTCATTCCCCTTTTATTAAAAAGGATTCGACCTCGAATATGCACCTGTATTAAAATAAGATAAGTCATAAATATTAAACATTGCAAAAACACCATACTCACCAGGAAGATCAAGCTTGTAAGCATTGTCGTTGATCCACTCCAGGACTTGAAATGGACCATCTCTTCTCGGTTGCAGCTTCGATTTCCGTTGTGCTGGGAACCTTTCCAAGTCATACCCAATCTCCGGGGTTAAATACAATATGCTTCCTCCCCTTATTAGCATGAGAGGTATATTGTTCATTCTTCTTTTCAATGTGCGCCTTAGCTTTCTCATGTATCATCTTCACCAACTCCACATTCTTTTTACCATACAAACTCCATTGCTCGTTAACAGGTAAAGATAATAAATCCAAAGGAGTCAAAGGATTAAAATCATATACAATCTCAAATAGTGAATAAGAAGTAGTAGAATGAATGCAATGATTGTATGAAAATTCTATAAATGGAAAACATTCTTCCCAATATTTCATATTTTTACCAACTACAGTGCGCAATATTTGTGATAAAGTTCTATTAACTACTTCTATTTGTCTGTTTGTCTGCGGGTGACAAGTGGTAGAATATAACAATTTAGTGCCCAATTTAGCCCACAACACTTTCCAGAAATGGCTAAGGAACTTAACATCTCTATCTGATATAATACTCCTAGGTACCATGGAGTCGCACTATGTCTCTGAAAAACAAATCAGCTATGTTTGTGGCTGTATTAGTTTTATGACATGCTATGAAATATGCCATCTTGTTAAACCTATCAACCACAACAAATATAGAATCCCTAGTGCTCTTTGTCCTAGGCAAACCTAATACAAAATCCATAGATATATCAACCCAAGGTTCACTAGGTACAGGAAAAGGAGTATAAAACCCATGAGGCATCAATTTAGATTTAGCCCGTTTACATGTTATACACCTATCACAAATACGCTCAACATCACGTTTCATTCTAGGATAATAAAAGTGCTCGTGCAAAATAGCTAATGTCTTACCAATACCAAAGTGCCCCCATCAAACCACCCTCATGCGCTTCTTTCACAAGCAATTCACATATACTACAAGCGGGAATGCACAACTTATTAATCTTAAATAAGAATCCATCATGTAAATAAAATTTACCAAATAAAGACTTTGTACATGCAACATAAATCTCATCAAAGTCAGAATCACATGCATATAGATCCTTAATCAAATCAAATCCCAATATTCTGGCATTCATTGAAGTAAGTAAAATATACCTTCGCGATAGTGCATCGGCGATAATATTTTCCTTACCTTGTTTGTAGCAAATTACATATGGAAATGTCTCAATAAACTCTAACCACTTCACATGTCGCTTGTTCAGCTTACCTTGGCCCTTCAAATGCTTCAATGACTCATGATTGGTATGGATCACAAACTCGCGTGGCCACAGATAATGTTGCGAAGTCTTAAGGGCTCTCATTAGTGCATACAACTCATTTTCGTATGTGGGGTACCTAAAAAATGCTCCATTAAGCTTCTCACTAATGTAGGCTATTGGCTGTCTTTCTTTTATAAGAACCACTCCAATGCTTATCTCAGATATGTCACACTCAATCTCAAATGTCTTCTCAAAGTCAGGTAGCGCCAAAACTGGTGCACTGCACAACTTCAATTTTAAGATCCTGGAATGCACGCTCATGTTCTTCTCCCCATTTGAAGCCAATAATTTTATTCACTACTTCAATAAGTGGTGCTGCAATACTACTGAAGTCTCTAACAAATCTACGATAAAAGCTTGCTAATCCATGGAAGCTTTTGAATTATGTCACAATTATCGGTGTAGGCCAATCCTGAATTGCCTTCACCTTTTATGCATCAACTTTGATGCCATCTCCACTCACAATAAAAACCAAGGAAAAAAATTCTATCCATACAAAAAGTGCACTTATCAAAGTTAGCATACAATTTTTCTTGTCTTAACACATCAAGAACATTCTTCAAATGCATAACATCCTCATCTAATGTCTTACTATAAACTAAGATGTCATCAAAATAAACTACAACAAACCTACCTATAAATGCACGCATAACATGATTTATCAATCTCATAAATGTGCTAGGTGCGTTTGTAAGACCAAATGGCATAACTAACCATACACAGAAGCCATACTTTGTCTTAAATGCAATTTTTCACTCATCTCCCTCTCTAATGTGAATTTGATGGTATCCACTCTTTAAATCCATCTTACTAAAAATTTTGGAACCATGCAATTCATCCAACATGTAATCTAGTTTAGGAATAGGGTGACGATATTGATCACCTTTTCTTCCATTGCAATTTCTCTTCGAGCGTCTGGTCGATTGTGCTGGCTATGTGTGGGTTAGAATGAAGATCTCGTGATTGGCTTCATACTGTTGAGTGAATGTATCAATTTACTTCTTCTTGTTCGGCTGTTGTTTGTTTTGTCAGTTTACCATATTTGGAGGGAGAGGAATGCCTGCACCCATGATAGGCCTCCTCGCCTTGTTTTTGTTCTTATTAGTGATATTGTTTTTGATGTTCGGACTCGTACTAGCTTATTGCGGAAGATGAAACCATCTTATGATAATAAATGGCTTCATCTCTCCTGGCACATGCCCGATGACATCTTCTTTTGATCTTATTTTGCTTGTAGCCTTTCGGCGTTTCTTCTAGGAGGGCATGGCCTCTCTAGTTGTCTGGGGTATGCCCCTTTGCTCTTGTATAGTTTGTTTTGGTCAATATACTTACTTTATCCCAAAAAAAAAAAAATAGGGTGACGATACTTTACCAAAAACAATGTGCCTCTGGCTTGTCTGTTGCAATCAACCATAAAACTGCGAGCTAGTCATGCCATTGCGTCTCTGATCCTCTTAGCCTTCTATCTTGTGATTGGCCTTGTTGGTACTTGCAATGGTTCTACTTTGATATTGGTCGTGTCCCTTGGTTCATGTCATTCCCTCTTTTTTAAAAAGGATTCGACCTCGAATATGCACCTGCATTAAAATAAGATAAGTCAGAAATATTAAACGTTGCATAAACACCATACTCACCAGGAAGATCAAGCTTGTACTTATTGTCGTTGATCCACTCCAGGACTTGAAATGGACCATCTCTTCTCGGTTGCAGCTTCGATTTCCGTTGTGCTGGGAACCTTTCCAAGTCATACCCAATCTCCGGGGTTAAATACAATATGCTTCCTCCCCTTATTAGCATGAGAGGTATATTGTTCATTCTTCTTTTCAATGTGCGCCTTAGCTTTCTCATGTATCATCTTCACCAACTCCACATTCTTTTTACCATACAAACTCCATTGCTCGTTAACAGGTAAAGATAATAAATCCAAAGAGTCAAGGGATTAAAACCATATACAATCTCAAATAGTGAATAAGACGTAGTAGAATGAATGCAATAATTGTATGAAAATTCTATAAATGACAAACATTCTTCCCAAGATTTCATATTTTTACCAACTACAATGCGCAATATTTGTGATAAAGTTCTATTAACTACTTCTATTTGTCTGTTTGTCTGTGGGTGACAAGTGGTAGAATATAACAACTTAGTGCCCAATTTAGCCCACAACACTTTCCAGAAATGGCTAAGTGACATGAATCCAATAACTCAAGGAACATTAGATCCTTTGCAATTACCAACAGGTCCAATCACACGCCAAAGAGCTAAGAAGATCAGAGACGCAATGGAGGGGCTAGCGCAGAATGCCATGGTCGAGTGTGACAGACAACTTCGGGGCATATTGGCGTCACATGAGGGCTTTCATGGAGTGGGTCCAAAGCTATTTCACTTGACCCAAGTCATACCAGAGTAACGCACCAGCAATCTTGAAGCCGAGTATATTTTTAACGGATCAAGCCGATTCAAGCCCGACACTAAATATTCGGCCAAGACAAGACTTATTGGACTTTATGACACATCATTATGCCTTTATACATGGAAGCCACGAATTTGGAGGACTTTTGGTGCAAGGAAACAACTTTAGACAAATTTGGAAAAGTTTTCCACATTTGTTGACTTTTATGATTTTGTGTTTTTACTTTAGACTTTTTTGGCAAAGTTATTTATTAAGTCTTTGTTTGTTATTGATTAAGTCTTTGTTTCTTTTGACTTTGTGTTTGTTATTAAATGTCTATTAGGGGCATGGCCATTTAATAGCCATTAGTTAGCAACTTAGGGTGTTTTGGTCATTTTGCACCCATTAGGGTTTCTTTCATTGTACTATTTAAACTCATTTCATCTTAATGAGAAGCTAATCACCAAATTTCGAATTTCATCTTCATTTTGAAGTCTTGGCTATTGCCTAATTTGCTTAAGGGAGGGATTCCCCTATCTCATGCAATCGACTTATCTAAGGCGTGGCAACCTTAGTGGCCTCTCCGTGCTAGCAGAACACTTCAAGGAATCATCTTAAGGGTTCTCAAAGACAAGTTCTTTTTGGGTCTTCTTTGTGGCCTTGGAAGGGTTTTGTTCCTACAAAATCAAATTCGCGGTTCTTGGGGTTCTATCCGTTGCGAGGGGTTTGCTTGGCCTAATCCTCCAAGTGAGTTCCGCGTCATTTGGTATCAGAGCTTAGGGTTCCAAGGTCTGATTTTTCTATCTTTACTTTGTGTTTTTTTGATTTAGTCTTTATTGTGTTTGTTGGTCATCAAGATACTTGTTCATCTTGATTCTTAGTTTTTGTTGGATCTTGTTGTTTCTTGCTGTTTCTTGTTTATTTGTGATCAAAATAGCATGAATAACATTCTGCCTTTGAGTGTTTTTGATTGATCATGAGTATTTCTTCATGTTCTAGTTCGGTCTTTGAGTCAAAATTAGAGCTTTATTTTCTTTACTTAAATCAAGTGTTTATTTGTTAATTGTATGTTACTAGGACGTGTTCAACATTGTTATTAAGTTATTTGTGTTAAAAAAAAAAAAGAATCAGGTCAGATTTAAAAAAAAAAAAGAATCAGGTCAGATTTGACTATGTGAGATTTATTGACATATCTTGTCTTTCTATTGTTGAATACGTGTAATTAGTGTTGTTTCCATAGGTATTATTCATATCAACTTTGCAAAAATCAGAATTGACATCATTCATCTTGGCATTTGCGTGTACTTGCTTATTTGCATTCTTGTGATCTTAGTGCAATCTTGTGAGTTTGAGTGAAAAGAAAGAGTGTTTGAGTGCATTGGTGATGAAAGTGAGTGAATGAATGATGAAACAAATTGAAATGCATTAAGTTGATAATTGTCTTGAGTTATACATAGTGTACCTTTGCTGATTTGTGTTGTTAATATGGAAGAATCAAGTGAAGTGAGGTTGAGTGCACCAAATTTGCACTAATTTCGTGTATATCCAAGCAAGTTTTACTTGCTACCTCTTGAAATATTGATATTTGCATTGTATTTCATTTGCTTTGTATACACTTGTGAGTGTGAGAGGCAAAAGGAGTGAAAAGAGAAAAGAGTAAGTGAGACAAAACAGTAGAGAGTGATTACAAGATTGGCTAAGTGTCACATTGAGTGCTTGCTTGTTTGTTTGCGCATTTCGCTAACTCATTTTTTTTCTTATTCCGTGCTCTTTAGCTTAAGTTTCTTTGATTGAGTCTTCGTGATTACTATTCTTATTCGCATTATTCCACCTACCCTATATACATCATTGGTTCTTGTTGTTTATGCTAGCTTGAAGATTACACATTGTTGTGAACTTTGGGTAAGTCATATTCACATCATATTGAGTGTAAACACGAGTGGAGTGATACATATTGAGTGTAAACATGAGTGGAGTGATACATATTTGAGTGTAAACACGTGAGCTTGTGAGATTGTGAGTTGTGAGGATATCTAATTATTTTCACATATTGTTACTTCTAATCTGTTTGTTGAAGCTTTGAGATGGCAGGTACTAGTTTGACAGTGGATGAGAAACTTGAGGCTTTAGAAAGGAAATTCATGGATATGATGGAAAACATGAATGCTGCTTTTGATAAGTTATCCAGGGAAGTAGAGAGTAATCGAACAGGCAGTGTTCCCAGACCACCACCTCGACATATACCACCACCTCAGAATGTGGCACCACGACGGGTACCACCAGATGAAGAAGAAGCTGAAAATGAGTTTGATGATTCTGATGATCTTAATGATGTGGAGGAGAGATTTCAGCCAGGGCTAGGAGGCCTAATAGGAGGTTTGATAGGAGGAATGATAGGAGGGATAGGCGGTTTGATGGTAGAGGTGCATTTGATGACAGAAGAGGGGATTATGATAGGAGAGGATACGGTAGACATGGTGAGGTTGATGGTGATTTGAGCAGCATCAAGATCAAAATACCAAACTTCCGAGGCAAGAATGATCCAGAAGCATATTTAGAGTGGGAGAAGAAAATAGAATTGATTTTCAATTGTCATCATTACTCAGATGAAAAGAAGATCAATCTAGCAGTCATGGAATTCACAGATTATGCTATGATTTGGTGGGATCAGATTGTCACCAACCGAATGAGGAATTATGAGAGGCCAATTCAGACATGGGAAGAACTTCGAGGTCTCATGAGGAAACGATTTATACCCAGCCATTACTACCAAGAGTTGTATCAGAAACTACAACATTTGTATCAGGGGACCAGGAGTGTAGATGATTATTATACTGAGATGGAGGTTGCCATGATCAGGGCGAATGTAGTGGAGGATGCAGAGGCTACTATGGCACGGTTTTTAGGGGGTTTGAACAGAGAGATTGCCAACATGGTGGAGTTGCATCATTATGTTGATTTGGAGGATATGCTTCACATGGTTGTCAAGGTAGAAAGACAACTCAAGAAGAAGTCTACATCCAGATTTGGTACTCAGACTACTTCTACATGGAAAGGGAAATGGGTTCCTAATGATCGACGAGATGGAGGCTTTAACAAGCCAAGGGCTGAACCTGGTGCCAAGGGTAAAGAAGTTGCAGAACCAAGCAAGGCTAGAACGAAACCTGAAGGTACAACACCAAGACAAAGGACATCAAGTGTTTTAAGTGTTTGGGCATGACACATTCTTCACAGTGCCCCAACAAGCGCACCTTAGTGATTGATAAGAAGAGTGGTGAAGTACATTCTACTGACAGTGAGGTTGAGGTTGATGATGATGAGCCTGAGATTGAGGATACTAGTGACAAAGAGGGAGCTGCATACCCGCTGGATAACTTGTCCTTAGTTGTCAAGCGTGTTTTGAGTGCACAAATTGTTGAGGATGAAAGTGATCAACAGAGGGAGAACATATTTCATACCAGATGCCGTGTGAATGGTAAAGGGTGTAGTATGATCATTGATGGGGGCAGTTGTGCTAATGTCGCAAGTACGGCTTTAGTTGAGAGGTTGGGATTAGATTGCTTGAAGCATCCCAAGCCTTATAAGTTGCAGTGGTTAAATGATTGTGGCGAGATAAAGGTGACAAAGCAGGTGTTATTGAGCTTTACCATTGGGCCATGCACGGATGATGTCCTATGTGATGTGATACCGATGCATGCAGGACATATTCTTTTGGGTAGGCCGTGGCTGTTTGATACAAAAGTTATTCACGATGGGTTCAAGAATAAGTATTCCTTTCAACATAAGGGAAAACCAATTACCTTATACCCACTCACACCAAAGCAAGTCCACGAGGATCAAGTCAAGTTGCAACTTGAGAGAGATAGAGAGATTGAGAGTGCAAACACAACCTTGGGGAAAACACGTGAGGGGAATGTGACCGAACCTAGTAAGGAAAATAAGGCAAAGGCCGTGAGTGTTTCCAAGGGGAGTGTGAGTGAACTTAAGGGGGAAACAAAAGGGCGAGTGAAAAAGAGCTTTTACATGGGTGAAGGTGAAGCAAGGAAAGCTTTTAAGGCTAGCAAGCTTATGCTTTTGTTGGTCTACAAGGAACACCGTATTTGTATTGCTAACACTGACCCTTTGCTTCCTGTTTCATCTCTTTTGCATGAATTCAATGATGTGCTGACATAGGACATTCCTAGTGGGCTTCCACCCATTAGAGGTATTGAGAACCAGATAGATTTCTTACCTGGCGCAATCATTCCCAACAGACCAGCCTACCGAAGCAATCTGGAGGAGACGAAGGAACTTCAGAAGCAAGTGAGGGAGTTGATGGAGAAAGGGTATGTTAGAGAAAGTATGAGTCCCTGTGCGGTACCAGTTCTTCTAGTTCCTAAGAAAGATGGGTCGTGGCGTATGTGCGTTGATTGTCGAGCGATCAACAATATAACGGTAAAGTATCGTCACCCTATTCCTAGACTAGATGACATGTTGGATGAATTGCATGGTTCCAAAGTTTTTAGTAAGATTGATTTAAAGAGTGGATACCATCAAATTCGCATGAGAGAGGGAGATGAGTGGAAAACTGCATTTAAGACCAAGTATGGCTTGTATGAATGGTTAGTTATGCCATTTGGTCTTACAAACGCACCTAGCACATTTATGAGATTGATGAATCATGTTATGCGTGCTTTTATAGGTAAGTTTGTTGTAGTTTATTTTGATGACATCTTAGTTTACAGTAAAACATTAGATGAACATGTTACACATTTGAAGCATGTTCTTGAAGTGTTGAGAAAGGAAAAACTGTATGCTAACTTTGGTAAGTGCACTTTTTGTATGGATAGGATTGTTTTCCTTGGTTTTGTTGTAAGTACAGATGGCATCGAAGTTGATGTAGAGAAGGTGAAGGTGATTCAGGATTGGCCTACACCAACGACAGTGACAGAAGTTAGAAGCTTCCATGGATTAGCAAGCTTCTACCGTAGATTTGTTAAAGACTTCAGTAGTATTGCTGCACCACTGACTGAAGTAGTGAAGAAAACTATTGGTTTCAATTGGGGAGAAGAGCAAGAGCGTGCATTCCAGGATCTTAAAATGAAGTTATGTAGTGCACCAGTTTTGGCGCTTCCCAATTTTGAAAAGACATTTGAGATTGAGTGTGATGCATCCGGAATAGGCATTGGAGTTGTCTTATGCAAGAAAAGCGACCAATAGCTTACTTTAGTGAGAAGCTGAATGGAGCAGTTTTGAGGTACCCCACATATGACAAGGAGTTGTATGCGCTAGTGAAAGCCCTTGAGACTTGGCAGCATTATCTGTGGCCTCGAGAATTTGTGATCCATACTGATCATGAATCATTGAAGCACTTGAAGGGCCAAGGTAAGTTGAACAAACGACAAGCAAAGTGGTTGGAGTTCATTGAGACATTTCCATATGTAATTCGCTACAAACAAGGTAAGCAAAACATTGTCGCTGATGCACTATCGCGAAGGTATGCTTTACTTACTTCATTGAGTGCAAGAATGCTTGGGTTTGAATTTATTAAAGAACTTTATGCAAATGATACTGACTTTAGTACCATCTATGCTGCATGTGAAAAGTCTACTTTTAATAATATCTATCAACATGACGGGTTTCTGTTTAGGGAGAATAGATTATGCATTCCTGTTTGTAGTATGCGTGAATTGTTAGTTATAGAAGCGCATGGGGAGGTTTAATGGGGCACTTTGGCATTTCTAAGACCTTAGGGGTATTGAGTGAACATTTTTATTGGCCTAAAATACGGAGAGATATTGAGCGTTTGTGTGATAAATGCTTGATTTGTAAAAAGGCTAAATCTAAGGTTATGCCTCATGGGTTGTATACACCGTTGCCTGTACCTAGTGAGCCGTGGGTAGATGTATCAATGGACTTTATATTGGGTTTACCTAGGACTAGGCATGGCAGAGATTCCATCTTTGTAGTGGTTGATAGGTTCAGTAAGATGGCACACTTTATAGCATGTCATAAAACTGATGATGCCACTAACATTGCTGACTTATTCTTTAGAGAAGTGGTACGACTCCATGGAATTCCACGGAGTATAGTTTCAGATCGTGATGTTAAATTCCTTAGTCACTTTTGGAAAGTTTTATGGGGTAAGTTAGGAACAAAACTTTTGTATTCTACTACTTGTCATCCCCAAACTGATGGACAGACTGAAGTGGTTAATAGGACGTTGACTCAGTTATGGCGTACTATTGTCTCTAAGAACTTAAAAACTTGGGAGGATTGTTTGCCTTTTGTTGAATTTGCATATAATCGTAGCATTCATTCTTCCACATCTTATTCACCATTTGAAATTGTTTATGGTTTTCAACCACTAACTCCATTAGATTTGTTACCATTGCCTGTTGATGAGCATGCAGGGTTAGATGGAAAAAAGAAAGCTGATTTGGTGAAACACATACATGAGAAAGCAAGAGAGCACATACAACGAAAGAATGAACAATATGCGTCTCATGCCAATAAGGGAAGAAAACGTGTGGTATTTCAACCTGGAGATTGGGTTTGGGTACACATGTGAAAGGAAAGATTTCCTGAACATCGTAAATCCAAGCTACAACCGAGAGGGGATGGTCCATTTCAAGTCTTGGAACGAATTAATGACAATGCATACAAGCTGGATTTACAAGGTGAGCATAATGTGTCTGCGATATTTAATGTTTCTGACTTAACTCTTTTTTATGCAGATACAGATTCGAGGTCGAATCCTTTTCAAGAGGGAGGGAATGACATGAATATAACAACTCAAGGAACATTAGATCCTTTGCAATTGCCAACAGGTCCAATCACACGCCAAAGAGCTAAGAAGATCAGAGACGCAATGGCGGGGCTAGCGCAGAATGCCATGGTCGAGTGTGACAGACAACTTCGGGGCATATTGGCGTCACATGAGGGCTTTAATGGAGTGGGTCCAAAGCTATTTCACTTGACCCAAGTCATACCAGAGTAACGCACCAGCAATCTTGAAAGCCGAGTATATTTTTAACGGATCAAACCGATTCAAGCCCGACACTAAATATTCGGCCAAGACAAGACTTATTGGACTTTATGACACATCATTATGCCTTTATACATGGAAGCCACGAATTTGGAGGACTTTTGGTGCAAGGAAACAACTTTAGACAAATTTGGAAAAGTTTTCCACATTTGTTGACTTTTATGATTTTGTGTTTTTATTTTAGACTTTTTTTTTTTGGATAAAGTAAGTAATATAACCAAAAGAAAACTATACAAGGAGCAAAGGGGCATACCCCAGGTAACTAGAGAGGACAAGCCCTCCTAGAAGAAAAGCCAAAAGGCTACAAGTAAAGATCAACAGAAGATGTTATCTAAGGCGTGGCAACCTTAGTGGCGTCTCCGTGCTAGCAGAACACTTCAAGGAATCATCTTAAGGGTTCTCAAAGACAAGTTCTTTTTGGGTCTTCTTTGTGGCCTTGGAAGGGTTTTGTTCCTACAAAATCAAATTCGCGGTTCTTGGGGTTCTATCCGCTGCAAGGGGTTTGCTTGGCCTAATCCTCCAAGTGAGTTCCGCGTCACTAAGGAACTTAACATCTCTATCTGATATAATACTCCTAGGTATACCATAGAGTCGCACTATGTCTCTGAAAAACAAATCAGCTATGTTTGTGGTTGTATCAGTTTTATGACATGCTATGAAATACGCCATCTTGCTAAACCTATCAACCACAACAAATATGGAATCCCTACTGCTCTTTGTCCTAGGCAAACCTGGTACATGAAAAGGAGTATAAAACCCATGAGGCATCAATTTAGATTTAGCCCGTTTACATTTTATACACCTATCACAAATACGCTCAACATCACGTTTCATTCTAAGATAATAAAAGTGCTCGTGCAAAATAACTAATGTCTTACCAATACTAAAGTGCCCCATCAAACCACCCCATGCGCTTCTTTTACAAGCAATTCACATATACTACAAGCGGGAATGCACAACTTATTAATCTTAAATAAGAATCCATCATGTAAATAAAATTGACCAAATAAAGACTTTATACATGCAACATAAATCTCATCAAAGTCAGGATCACATGCATATAGATCCTTAATCAAATCAAATCCCAATATTCTGGCATTCATTAAAGTAAGTAAAATATACCTTCGCGATAGTTCATCGGTGATAATATTTTCCTTACCTTGTTTGTAGCAGATTACATATGGAAATGTCTCAATAAACTCTAACCACTTCACATGTCATTTGTTCAGCTTACCTTGGCCCTTCAAATGCTTCAATGACTCATGATTGGTATGGATCACAAACTCGCGTGGCAACAGATAATGTTGCCAAGTCTTAAGGGCTCTCATTAGTGCATACAACTCATTTTCGTATGTGGGGTACCTAAAAAATGCCCCATTAAGCTTCTCACAAAAGTAGGCTATTGGATGTCTTTCTTTTATAAGAACCACTCCAATGCCTATCCTGGATACGTCACACTCAATCTCAAATGTCTTCTCAAAGTTGGATAGCGCCAAAACTGGTGCACTGCACAACTTCATTTTAAGATCCTGGAATGCACGCTATGTTCTTCTCCCCATTTGAAGCCAACAGTTTTATTCACTACTTCAATAAGTGGTGCTACAATACTACTAAAGTCTCTAACAAATCTACGATAGAAGCTTGCTAATCCATGGAAGCTTTTGAATTATGTCACAATTGTCGGTGTAGGTCAATCCTGAATTGCCTTTACCTTTTTAGCATCAACTTTGATTCCATCTCCACTCACAATAAAAACCAAGGAAAAAAATTCTATCCATATAAAAATGCTCTTATCAAAGTTAGCATACAATTTTTCTTGTCTTAACATATCAAGAACATGCTTCAAATGCGTAACATGCTCATCTAATGTTTTACTATAAACTAAGATGTCATCAAAATAAATGTGCTAGGTGCGTTTGTAAGACCAAATGGCATAACTAACAATGCACACAACGCTGACTGGTTTGGCTTTCTGTATATCAAACTTCCTGATAATCTGTTCAATATACCTTATGCCTTTAGGGTTTCTCTTTGTAACACTATTTAAACTTGATTTCTTCTTCATTTTGCATTATTCATGAAATTTGTAAGAAACACTCAAGCTTTTCCAAAGCAATATTCATGAAAAAGTCTGGTGTTGATATTCTCTTTTCAGGATGAATCTGGCATAACTTCTTTTCTTTTTATTTTCCTTTTTTTTTTCAAATGATTCACTAGCTTTTCAAGAATGATTCACACAGCCGCTTAAAGACATGCTTATTTCTTCAACATAGGCTAAAGAACAAAATGTTAAGGATGAACTAGATTAAGAACATAACAAAAACCCAGATCCAGAAATAAATATCAATGACGAACTGATATGAAGAACACACAAAAAAACCAGATTTGATGATGTGGAGAGATTTCAACCAAGGCATGATAGGAGGCCTAATAGGAGGTTTGATTAGTAGGAATGATAGGAGGGATAAATGATTTGACGGTAGAGGTGCATTTGATGACAGAAGAGGGGATTATGATCGGAGGGGATATGGTAGACGAGGAGAGATAGATGGTGATCTAGGTAGCATCAAGATTAAGATACCAACCTTTCAGGGTAAGAATTATCCCGAGGCTTACTTAGAATAGGAAAAGAAAATTATGCTGATTTTCAACTGTCATCACTATTTAGATGAGAAGAAGATCAATATGGCAGCAATTTAGTTTACTGATTATGCTATGATTTGGTGGGATCAGATTATTTCTACTATGAGGAGAAATTATGAGAGACCGATTCATACATGGGAAGAACTTAGGGGTCTCATGAGGAAGAGGTTTATGCCCAGCCATTACTACAAGGAGTTGTATCATAAACTACAACATATGTATCAGTGAATCAAGAGTGTTGAGGACTATTACACAAAGATGGAAGTTGCCATGATCAGGGCTAGTGTAATTGAGGATGCATAGGCTACTATGGCACGATTTTTAGGGGGCTTAAATAGAGAGATTGCCAACATGGTGGAGTTGCATCATTATGTTGATTTGGAGGATATGCTTCACATGGCTATCAAGGTAGAGAGGCAACTCAAGAAAAAGTCCACATCCTGATTTGGTACTCATGCTACTTCTGCATGGAAAGGGAAATGGGTTCCAAATGAGAAGCGGGATGGAGGCTTTGACAAGCCTAGAGGTGAGTTCAATGGAGGCTTTAATAAGCATAGAGCCGAACCTAGTGCCAAGGGTAAAAAGGCTGCAAAACCGAGCAAAACTAAACCAAATCCTAAGGGTACAACTACGAGAACTAAGGATGTCAAGTGTTTCAAATGTTTGGGCATGGGACATGCTTCACAATGTCCCAATAGCGTACCTTAGTGGTTGATAAGAAGAGTGGAGAGGTGTATTCTACTGATAGTGAGATTAAGGATGAGGTGTCAGAGTTGGAGGATACTAGTGACCATGAGGGAGCTGCATACCCGCTAGATAACTTATCCTTAGTTGTCAAACGTGCTTTGAGTGCACATGTAGTAGAGGATGAGAGTGCGAGGCAGAGGGAGAACATATTCCACACTAGGTGCCGTGAGAATGGCAATAAATGTAGTATGATCATAGATGGGGGCAGTTGTACTAATGTTGCTAGCACAACTTTGATTGAGTGTTTAGGGTTGAGTTGCTTGAAACACCCTAAGCCTTACAAGTTGCAGTGGTTAAATGATTGTGGGGAAATAAAGGTGACAAAACAGATATTGTTTAGCTTTACCATTGGTCCATACACAGATGATGTCCTATATGATGTGATATCGATGCATTCACAAGTCCATGAAGATCAAGTTAAGTTGTAACTTGAGCGTGATAAAAAAAGAGAGTGGTGGACAACACCACCTTGGGTGAAACTAGTGAGTGGTGTATATAGTGAGAAAAACAAGGCCAAAGTCGTGAAATTTCCCAAGGAGAGTGTGAGTGAACGTGAGGGGGAAACAAAAGGGAGAGTAAAAAAGAGTTTCTACATGGGTGAGGGTGAAGCGAGGAAAGCTTTCAAGTCTAGCAAGCTGATGCTATTTTTTGTTTATAAATAGCCTCATGTATATTTTACTAACACTGACCATTTGCTTCATGTGTCTATTTCATCACTTTTATAGGATTACAGTGACGTACTAACCGAGGACATTCCTTCACTGGCTTCCACCCATTAGAAGTATTGAGCACCAGATAGACTTCATACCTGGAGTAGTCCTTCCCAACAGGCCAGCTTATAGGAGCAATCTTGAGGAGACAAAAGAGCTACAAAAGCAAGTGCGGGAGTTGATGAACAATGGGTATGTAAGGGAAATCATGAGTCCTTGTGTGGTACCAGTTCTTCTAGTTCCTAAGAAAGATGGGACGTGGCGTATGTGCGTTGATTGTCGAGCGATCAACAATATTACGATAAAGTATCGTCACCCTATTCTTAGGCTGGATGACATGTTGGATGAATTACATTGTTCCAAAGTTTTTAGTAAGATTGATTTAAAAAGTGGATACCATCAAATTCGCATGAGACTCAGAGATTTACAATCTGCCTTTTGAGTATTGGAGTGCTAAGGGACTTAGTTGTATGGCTAGTGCAGTTGGTTGCCCTCTCCATGTCGACCATATTACCCTTTCTAGAAAAAGGCTTAGTTTTGCCCGAGTTTGTGTTGAAATTGATGCTACGAAGGCATTGGTTGAGGATATTGACTTCCAATGTTCTGTTAGTATGTGGTTAAAAGTAGGAGCCGAATATGAATGGATTCCTGTGAAATGCTCTTCATGTGAGGTTTTTGGTCATTCTCTAAGTTCGTGCCCTAGGATTGCTCCTAAAAGGGAGGATAGTAAGCCCTCATAGACTTGGGTTCCCAAGTCCAAGTCCACCAGTCCATCTACGGTTACACATGTTACGGATCTAGCAGTTAAGGATATAGTGGGTGACTGGATTTCGGTCTCTAAGAAGAAGAGGGGTAAGGCTGTGGTTCCGGCTAGTCCTGTTAAGCCAAGAGGGGCTGATTTTTCGGGAGATAATGATGTTAGGGTTATTGCTCTGGGTGAGTGCTATTCTAAGGAAGTTGTGGTGGAGGTAGTGGATAAGAGGGAGGAGGGTGAATGTACCCCATTGGTCACACTGCCTATTAGGGATATTTCTGAGGATGGTTTAGCTGAAATTCCGTTTGTATCCGTTTGTGATTCACCGCTTTCAAATGATAACATGCTAGCTGTTAAGGTCAAAGACTCTTTGGAGAAAAAGAAATTGGATTATGGTAACATGCCTAAGAAGGGCTCGGGTGGCAAGAGAAGTCAGAAACGTCAATCCCCGAAAGGGGGCAGACGACGATGGTTTGCTTGGATGTTCTCTCACTTTCTGTCTATTTTTTAATATTTTTTGGTTGTTGGAATATCCGGGGTCTCAACGACCCTATGAAGCAAGCTGAAGTTAGGAGTTTCTTTCATCATGAGAAACTTTATTTGTGTGGTTTAGTTAAAACTAAGGTGAAAGATTTTAATTTTGTGAATGTTTCCCGAGCTATAAATCCTTCGAGGAAGTTTTTTTGCCATCCTAATGTTCTCCCGTTTGGTCAAATTTGGGTTTGTTGGAATCCTAATGATGTTGATATGAGTATCATTCGTTCTTCTCATCAGGATATACATTGTCGTGTCTCACATGTTTCTTCTCTTTGGAGCTGTATGGTTTCTGTGGTCTATGGTGACTGTGATTATGAGAGGCGTCAAGAGCTTTGGGCTGATTTGATTGCTAGGTAGTGATTTTGATGCTTCTTCGTGGTTAGTAATGGGTGATTTCAATGCTATTTGTTCTACTCTTGAGCACAGTGGCGGTTCTTTGTCGTGGCCATCTTGGAAGGATGACTTGGGATGTTGCTTGTGTTGGGGTTGGTGCTCAGAACGCCAATCTGAATCATATTTATGTCTGATTCATGAATACGAGCTGACAAGAACTCACTTGGGTTAGAAACCAAGCAAACCCCCAATCATCTTTCTCAAAACCCCAAGAACTTTGAATAGTGATTTTGTAGGAACAAAATGACAAGAACTCACTTGGGTTGGAAACCAAGCAAACCCCCAAGCATCTTTCTCAAAACCCCAAAAACTTTGAATACTTATTTTGTAGGAACAAAACCCAACCAAGATCAGCCCCTAACCACCATGAAACTCACGTCCATGATAACCACAAGCATGAAATCATATTGTATTTTGCTAGCAATGGAGACGCCACTAAGTTACCAAGCTTAGATAAGTCAATTTGAACTTGAAAAGGGGAATCCCTCCCTCACAAGAAATTTAGCCATAGCCAAAGCTTAAAAGCTTGAAAGTTTGTTGAAAATATCGTGAATGTTCTTACAAGGAAGAAGAAAACAATGTTTAAATAGGTTACAAAGAGAAACTCTAAAGGTGTGAATAGACAAAAATGTCCCTAAAGTGAAATTACCAAAAGACCTAAAAACTACCCAAAGCTTTCACTCAAGCACGTCCCCAAAAGTCTTTTCCCACCTAAAGTAGCTTAAAACAATGATTAGAAACTAATCTAACTTAAGCTAATTTGAGGTGCTTACATCACATAGTAAATTGACGTGCTTACTCAATAAGCAAGGTTCTAAGCATAATTAACCCTAACGACCTGGTCAACTAGCTTAATTACATCATAAATAAAGTCAACATGTCGAGCACAAATGACAAAAATGCCCCCATTTGGCCGAATTCAACATAGTCCCAAAATAGGTCAAATCGGGTCAAAATAGTGCTGGTGCTGAAGCTGCTCTGCTATGCTTCAGTCTGAGCTGATCTGGGTCAAATGAAATAGCTTGAAGACCTCTCTAGTTATGCCCATATGTGTCTCTGGTGTGCACTTGACTTGGTTGCTGCAACTGGTCACATAGCTCTGAGCTAGTCCCGTAAAGGCCTCTCTGATCTTCTTTGCTCTTTGGCGTGTGATTGGACCTGTTGGCAACTGCATGGGTTCCTCCAAGTTGTTAGCTGCATCCTGTAATGTCTATGGTGTGGTTGGACTCATGTCATTCCCTCCTTGTTGAAAAGGATTCGACCTCGAATCTGAACCTGCATCAAAATGAGTTAAGTCATAAACATTAAAAGTAGCAGATACGTTGTACTTACCTTGCAAATCCAGCTTATATGCATTGTCGTTAATCCGCTCCAAGACTTGAAATGGACCATCTCCTATTGGTTGCAACTTGGATCTTCGTTACGCTTGTATCTTTTCCTCTTGCATATAAAGCCACACCCAATTGCCGGGGTCAAACACAATGCGTTGGAAACCTATTATTCGCACCAACTCTGCCTTTCCCTTATCATTCATACTCCCAAGCTTAATAACAATCAAAGATAATAAATCCATAGGAGTTAAAGAATTAGAATCATAATCAATCTCATAAGGCAAGTAAAAACTAGAAGGATGAATGCATCTATTATATGCAAACTCTGGCCTCGCTATTGCGTCTGTGATCTTTTTAGGTCTTTGGCGTGTGATTGGGCCTGTTTGCAATTGCAAAGGCTCTAATGTTCCTTGGGTGATTGCATTCATGTCAAATGTTGTCCTTTGGATCATGTCATTCTCCCTCTCTTGAAATGGATTCGTCCTCGAATCCGAACCCGAATCATAGATAGTTATGACAAAATCAATTGGACGATGATATTGAAATATAAAAGAATCATACTTGACCACTTGTACCTGCGATGAAAAAGCATAAATAATAGAGAAAATGTTATGGAAAAACTTCACTACCACATCTACTTTCTTTTCACCAGCTCTCACAGCTTCATCATCACCCATGGCCACTATCTCAACCATACTTGCAAAGACCTCCTCACACACCTGCTCAGCTTCATTATGTTTTTCAACCTCAAAGCACACTACCTCACAAGTGTTTACTCCTTCAATGCTCACGATCTCACAAGCATTTTCACTCACCATGTCACTTATAACACAATTCACAACATTCAAGGCCTCACAAGTGTTTTCATTCGCTATGCACTCAACATCACAAGTGATTCTCACTTCATTACACACAACTTCAATAGCTTTTTGTTGTTGAGTACTTTCTTCATTCACTGGATATTTAGTTACCTTCCACGTCTTTTTCCATTTCTCATAAGATCTTCTATAATCACTCATAATATCTTGGATATCACTTTTGAAAGTATCCAAAACCTCGATCTTATCATCAATGGTTAAACATGGACTTGCCATCTCAACACTAAATAAACAGATTAGAAATAATAAAAAGCAAAACAAATATGTAAATCCTCACAATCTCATGTGTTTACACTCGAATGATATCACTCCACTCGTGTTTGCACTCTATTGGCTTTTACCCGATACTGTGCTCACAATCACTGCCTTTTACCACTATTGAGTTCTTCCTCAATTCAATTACAAATCAACTCAATTCCCAGAATGGTCAACTAAGGTGTAGTCCACAAGCTAGCAGAAACACAATGTATATATAGCGCAGGTGGAATAAAGCGAATGAGAATAGTAATCACGAAGACTCAATCAAAGAGACTTAAGCTAGAATGCACTGAGTAAGAAAAAAGACGAGTTAGCTAAATGCACAAACAAACAAGCAAGCACTCAATGTGACACTTAGCCAATCTTGTGACCACTCACTATTGTTTTTATCTCACTCTTTTCTTTTCTTTTTTTTCCTACTTTTTTTTTAACTCTTTTTTTTTCCTCTTTTCTTTTGTCTCTCACACTCAAAGTGTATACAAAGCAAATGAAATACAATGCAAATAACAAGATTACCACATTCGGTAATTTTCAAGTTATATCCTTAATACATATAAATACAACTCAAATGACAATGTAACTCATATAATCAATTCGACCATGTGGTAATATCTAACTTTCAACTTGAAAATGAGTATAAATGATCTAGTTACAATGTAACTAACTCAATTTCGAATTCAGCCAAGTCAAATTACAAGCCAAGTAAATAGTTTATGCAAGCAACTAAGTGATGCGGCTACTTGCCTCTTCAAGCACCTTAAAAACAAATGATTACACACAAGTTCCCATTTTTTTTTTTGGATAAAGTATGACATGATCCAGGCAGACAACAAACCAAATGACGCATTACAAGTACCAGAAGGGCCAATTACGAGGCAGAGGACCAAAAGACTCAGAGAAGCAATGGCGGGATTAGTTCAGAGTTTTATGGCCGGCTGCAACAAACAAATAGAGGCGCATGTGGGCTTCGATGTAAAGGGCCCAAAGCCATTTCACTTGGCCCAAATCAGTTTAGAATAAAGCTTTCTAGGCATTTAAAGACTTAAAGACTTGATATTTGTGTAATTTCGTTTTTAGGGGATAGTCTTTATGCCTTTAGGGTTTCTTTTTGTAACAATATTTAAGCTTACTTTCTTCTTCATTTGAGGCAACCAACGAATTTGAAAACTCAAAAGCTTAAAGCTTTGGCTATGGCCGAATTATTGTAAGGGAGGGATTCCCCTTTTCAAGTTTGAATCGACTTATCTAAGTTTTGGGAAACTTAGTGGCGTCTCCATTGCTAGCAAAACACTACAAGGATTCATCTTAAAGGTTCTCAAGGGCAAGTTCTTTGTGGGTCTTCTTTGTGGCCTTGGAAGGGTTTTGTTTCTACAAAAATCATATTCGCAGTTCTTGGGGTTCTGTCCGTTGCTTGGGGTTTGCTTGGATTTCGAATCCAAGTGGGTTTCTTGTCAAAGTAAGTATTATAACCAAAAGAAAACAATACAAAGAGCAAAGGGGCATACCCCAGGCAACTAGAGAGGACAAGCCCTCCTAGAAGAAAAGCCGAAAGGCTACAAGCAAAAGATCAAAGGGGCATGCCCCCAGCACTAGAGAGGAGAGGCCCTCCAAGAAGAAAGCCAACCGGCTACAAAAGATCAACAAAAGATGTCATCGGGCAGGTGCCACGAAAGGTGAAGCCATTTATTGTCATAAGATGGATTCACCTTACGTAAAAAGCTAACACGATTCCGAACATCAAAAACAATATCATAAAGAAGAGCAGAAACAAGCCGAAGAGGCATATCATGAGTGCGAGCATTCCTCTCTCTCCAAATATGGTAGACTGACGCTGCAAAAGACAGACGAACCAGAAGATGACATAAAGAGGCACCAGAGAACTGACATAACCACTCAACAGTCTGACACCAATCTCAGCGACTCCAATCTAACCCACACATGGCTAGTACAGACGACCAGACCCTCGAAGAAAAGAGGCACTGGAAGAAAAGATGATCAATGTCCTCACTCGAACAACCACAAAGAATACACCGCGAGCAAACGGAGATGCCAAATCTCATCAGACTGTCCTGAGTACAAAAGCCTCCCTGAATAGTCATCCAAAGAAGAAAGGAATGGCGGGGAATAGCTTTCCGGAACCAAACAACTCGAGACCAAGGCATCTCGGGTCTCCTTGACCTCATAGCATTCCAGGCACTATCCACAGAAAATCTCCCATTTCTATCGTCCTCCCAAACCAGCACATCCTCCCTCAAACTAGAAGGAGACGGTAGATGAGACTGAGCCAAATCTACAAGAGCAGCAGATCTAGAAGGGGGCCAATGCCAAGCAGAATCCGAGATAATGGAAGCAACTGTGGCCATTCTATCCAAGCCAGAATCATAAATCACTCTCTCGCCCAACGTGTCCACAATCGGGCCTAGATGATGCCAATAATCAAACCACAATAAAGTCTTCTCACCATTCCCAATCCTCACTCTCATCCGCCGACGGGACCAAGAACGAAGCTCCAAAATCTTACGCCAACTCCAAGAGCAGTCAGAAGGACAAGAGATCTCCCAAAAGCTTCTCCCCCTCAACAAATAAGAGTAAACCCAAATTGACCAAGAGGAAGCCTGGCCAGAACAGAGAAACCAGATATGCTTGACAATAGCCGCTCTATTCCAAGAATCCAGACTCTTAATACCCAGCCCCCTCTCCTTTAGAAGTAAACAAATTTTGCTCCAAGCTACCCTTGCCCCAGAATAGGTAAGCGCACTACCCTTCCAAAGGAAGGAACGCAGGATCGTCTCCACCTTCCTAACCACAGACTTAGGAAGAATAAATAAAGAAGACCAATAAACTTGAATGGAGAACAAAACAGACTTAATAAGCTGAAGCCGACCTGCGTAAGAGAGAAACTTACAACTCCAACTTTTAGCACGCATAACAATACAATCCACAAGAGAAGCACAATCAGAGGCAATAAGTTTAGTAGAGATCAAAGGGACACCCAAATACCGCACAGGAAGAATCCCTACCTGGAACCCTAACACATCACGCAGCTAGCCTTGCAGGGTAGAAGAGATACCAGAGGAGAAGAAATGACTTTTACCTGGATTCGGGATTAAACCTGATAAACCACTGAACTGCCCAAGACAATCTTTGATCAAGGAAACAGAGGATGCATCTGCTTTACAAAAAATCATAAGGTCATCCGCAAAGCATAGATGAGTATGACGGTCCTTAGAACACCGCCAGTGGAACTGGAAACCCGGATTAGTAGCCATATTACGAAGAAGACCAAACAAAACTTCCATAGCCAAAACAAATAGATAAGGAGACATAGGATCACCTTGTCGCAACCCACGACCCCCAGAGAAGAAACCATGCAGCTCTCCATTAATAGAAACAGAGAATCTAGTAGTAGTCATACACTCCTGAATCCAAACCACCATCCTCTCTGGAATACCAACAGTCCGCAGAACCTCAACCAAAAAATCCCAACGAACAGTGTCATAAGCTTTCATCAAGTCAATCTTAAGAGCACATCTCGGGGAACTGCCATTCCGGTGATAATTCCGAACCAATTCCTGACACAAAAGAATATTGTCGCTGATACGCCTTCCAGCGACAAAAGCAGATTGATTATGACTGATCACTGATGGGAGGATAACCTTGATTCTATTCGCAATAAGCTTAGCAATGCACTTGTAAATAGTATTACAACAAGAAATAGGCCTATAATCCTTAACCTGTGAGGGATTAGGAATCTTAGGAATCAGAGCAATGGATGTAGCATTAACCTGCCTCAAAAGACGCCCAGAAGAAAAGAATGAGTGAATAGCACATAGGACATCATTCCCCACAATATTCCAACACTTCTTAAAGAAACCCGAATTAAACCCATCTGGACCTGGAGCTTTATT
>SKCR01047689.1:0-73521 GCA_019454045.1 Zanthoxylum bungeanum | reverse complement strand
GTTGCAATTATTGACTTGTTTGAATTATTCGTTAAAGATGTAATGATCATTTTATCAAGTTGACAAAGCAAATATTAAATGAAATAAAAATAAAAATATCTAGATATTATACTCACAAAATTCGGCCAAGCTAATAGTGTGAGGTATAAATTATTTTGTTTCATTTTAGGGTTTGATAAGTTCAATATAAACAAAATAAACATAAAAGAAGTTGAGAGAAAATGCTTGAAGGCTAAAGGGAAAAAGCTTGAAAAACCTTGTTTTTGTAAGTATTTCTTTAAGGTCTTCAACATGAAAATAGTTTCTAACATGCTTGGCATAATTTTGTGTTGCTTTGATGTTCTTTCTTCACTTATATTTTGTGTTTATTTGGTTGTGAACTTGAATGAAAGATCTATGCATGTAAGTAAGCTTGAAATGGTTTCAAAGGCTTACTTTTGATTCTTTGGAAATCAAGTTGCCATTCTAGAGTTATTGAGCCACTCCTTGGTGACCTAGATTTGTTCTAGAGTTATTTTAAAGTGGTGAGGCTAGTTTGGTGAAGTAATGAATGGATTAAAGTGTTGGATTTTAAAGATTTGGTAAAATTGGTCAATTTGATGAAATTGAAACATTAGGGTTCATAACCCATTCCAAAATTGAGGCTTTTCATATATGTGATGTATTATGGAGTGTATATGATACATGTAAATTTTTGGGTTGATTGGATTTGATCTTGGCATGTTTAGAACACAAAAGGACCAAATTGTAAGAAACCGAAAGTTGGGGGGTGATCTCGGCAATTTCAAAAAAAATTGGGGATTTATGTGCAATCTGATTTTGATGTATTGGATATGTTGAAAAATATTTTAGAAATGATTTAGAATCATCCAAAATTGTATTTGACAATTTTTGGACTAAAATGATCAATTTTCAAAGTTATGAGACCGTGCCTATGCTTTGAGGGTGTAGTTGATAGAAATTTTTTTATGCCGAATGTATATTAGATACTAGATAAATTCAAGCGAAAGCGGAATCCTGAACGTGCCCAAGCTGTTAGGGTTACGCAAGTAGCTTGAGTTTATCATTGACGAGTTTAACCTTGGTACGTCTCATTGTGAACGTGCCCAAGCTGTCACAACGAGAAACGACCTGGACCGGAAACCCAGAATTTACTATTGAGTGATTGACAATGAGTTGTCTACCTGATGAATATACGTAGGCGAGACCGTGCCTCTGCTGTGCGCTGAAATATATTCATGGGATCCACCTTTCACTATTTTAATTTAATTTAATTATTAAATCTTTGTATTCTGTTTGGGGATTACAGTATTGCATGATTTAGTGGGAGAGACATTTTTAGATTAAAAATGCATGATCTAGTTAATGCTTTTGATATTATATGAAAACTGCTTTATTTCTGCTAACCATTTTTCATGATCTATATGATAGATTTGCGATGGCGGCACCATCTTCTAATCAGTTTACGCGTATGCTGGATACGAACAAACTCAAAGGCGCTGAGAACTTCGCTGATTGGGACTTGGATTTGAGGATTGTCCTTGATTTCGAGAAGTTGGGATATGTTCTTGAGGGTCCGCTGCCCCTTGCTGTGGCTGAGGATGCAACACCGGAGGAACTCCAATTTTTCCAAGCTTGGAAGGATGATGATTTAAAAGTTAAATCATACATCTTAAGTTCACTGTCTCCAGGACTCAAGAAACAATACTATGGCATGTTAAATGCGTATAGTATGATGATGCGATTACGAGAATCATTTGAGAACCAAGAACAAGTTGTTGTTCTTAAAGTTGCAATGAAACTGTTCCATTCGCAACTGGACGAGGGGCAAGCTGTGAGCTCACATGTTCTTCACATGATCGATTTGATCGATCAACTGAGGCAACATAATCTCCCCCTGAATGACATTCTCGGAAGGAGTGTCATTCTTTGTTCGCTCCCAGCTTCATATTGCCAATTCGTGATGTATTTCAACATGAATGGGATTATCTGTATCTACCATGAGCTGCATAAGATGCTGCTCACGACGGAAGAGGCCTTAAGGAAGGGAGTGCCGACTCGCCCTCCAAAACCTACTTCAATTTCTACTTCTTCCCAGACCTGGTCAAAGGGATAGAAGAAGAAAGTGAAGAAGAAGAAAGGTTTCGATTCTCAACCACAGGGAAAGATAACAAAGCCCAAGAGGGCTTCTGACGACCAATGCCATCATTGCAGCAAATTCAGGCACTGGAAAAGGAACTGTCCTGACTACATTGCCCAGTTAAGGAAGGAGAGAGCATCTATATCAGGTACATTTATTTTTCCAGTTATTGATATCTCTTTGGCTTGTGAAGTCGTTAAATCCAGCTGGATTTTAGATTCTGTTTGTCCTGTTCACATTTGCAATACGTTGTAGGTGCTGAATGAAAGTAAGAAACTGAAGCCTGGAGAGATGCTGTTGTGATTTGGGAGTGGAGACTCTCTGGATGCAGTTGCAGTGGGAGTATGCGAGATCCCTTTGCCGAATGAGACACTTTTGTTATATGACTACTACTTTGTACCAGAGTGTGTAGCTAATATTATATATTTTTTTATTGGATACAGAAGGTTATCGTATTAATATTAAGAACTGTTTTTTGTATTTATATGATAAACGTAATATTCGGATCCTTTGTTGTCTAAACCAGCATAGTCATTACACATTGCAAACATCTAAAGATATTTTAAATACTAGAGTTAATAAACGTAGTTTACCTATTGTTAATAATACTGAACTTTGGCATATGCGGCTAAGTCATATAGACGTTAAACACCTTACCCAATTGGTTAGGAATGGTTTGATACCAGATCTCACCATTGAACCCTATCCAACTTGTGAATCGTGTATTCAGGGTAAGATGTTTAAAGTCCAATTTTCTGGTGTTGGACACTGTGCCACTAACTTACTGGAACTCGTACATTCTGATGTATGTGGTCCACTAAGTCAGACTACTCACAGTGGTTATTCGTACTTTGTTACATTTACCGATGATCTATCACGGTATGGTTATGTCTATTTGATGCGACATAAATCGGAAACCTTTGAAAAGTTCAAAGAGTTCCGAAATGAAGTAGAAAAACAAACTGGTCAATATATTAAATGTCTTCGATCTGATCGAGGCGGAGAATATATGAGCAGTGAGTTCATAGATTATATGAAGGATAATAGGATTCTCGCTCAATATACTCCTCTAGGTACTCCACAGCACAATGAAGTGTCTGAGAGGAGAAATCAGACTTTATTGGATATGGTCCGATCGATGTTGAGTTTTACATATTTGCCATATTGCTTATGGGGCTACTCTCTTTTAACAGCTGCACATCTTTTGAATAAGAATCCTTCAAAAGCTGTTCCTACGACTCCGTATGAGATATGAACCGGTAGGAGACCAAATCTTAGTTATATTAAGGTTTGGGGTTGTCCTGCCTATGTCAGGATGACTCAGCAAGATAAGCTTTCGCCTCGAGGGAAAAAGTTTAGTTATGTTGGATATCCTTCGAACACGATGGGATATTTGTTCTATGATACAGAGCATCAAAATGTGTTCGTAGCTCGCTTCGCAAGATTTCTAGAAGTAGAATTTTTGTCAGAAGGTGGTAATCATAGACAGGTTGAACTTGATGAAGTTCAACCTGAAAACGACGAACCAACGGAGGAACCTGAAGTTCAAATAGATGAAGGACCTTCAACTCACACACTCCGTAGGTCACAAAGGGTATCTAGACCTCCTCAACGCTTGTATTTGATACAAGAAAAGAGTCTAGATGTTCTCTTAGTTGAAAAGACTGGTCATTTTACCTATAGAGAATCGATGTTGGACATCGACTCCGTGAAATGGCAAAGTGCCATGAAATCCGAGTTAGACTCAATCCATGAAAATCAAGTTTGGGACTTGGTTTCGCTTCCCGAAGGAATTGTTCCTATCGGTTGTAAATGGGTTTACAAAAGGAAGCGTGGGCCTGATGGTAAGGTTGAAACTTACAAGGCCCGATTGGTAGTAAAAGGTTACACGCAGCGACCTGGCGTCGACTACGATGAAACTTTTTCACCAGTAGTCATGCTTAAGTCTATTAGGATTTTGCTTTCTATAGGTGCGTATCATGACTACGAGATTTGGTAAATGGATGTGAAAACGGCTTTTCTAAATGGATTTCTTGATGAAGAAATCTATATGAAACAACCTGAAGGTTTTTCGTCTAGTGAAAACTCGGGTATGGTATGTAAGCTTAAGAAGTCCATTTATGGACTTAAACAAGCTTCACGAAGTTGGAATCTTCGATTCGACGAGATTATTAGATCGTTTGGTTTTCTCAAGAATTCGAAAGAGTCATGTGTGTATCATAAGACCAGTTGGAGCATGGTCGTATTTTTAATCCTCTATGTTGACGACATCCTAATCATTGGGAATGATTTAGGAATGTTACAAAGCATCAAAGTGTACATCTGTAAGAATTTCTCCATGAAGGACCTGGGAGAAGCTTTTATGTTTTAGGCATAAGACTCTATAGAAATAGAGAGAGGAGGCTGATGGGTTTATCCCAATCAATGTACATAGATAAGATCTTGGAACGGTACAATTTTGGTAACCGTAAGACCGCAAATATACCGTTCAGACATGGGATTCATCTTTCAAAGAAGATGAGTCCACAAATAGAAGATGAGAATGTTAAAATGTCTAACCAACCTTATGCTTCGTGTTTGGGTAGCATAATGTATGCCATGTTATATACTCGACATGATATCAGTTTCGCTGTTAGCGTAACAAGTAGATATCAGTCAAGCCCAGCCAATGACCATTGGATGGCCATTAAACATATCCTGAAGTATCTTAAAGGTACTAAGGATAAGTTGATAATTTATGGATGAGGTGAACTGCAAGTTAATGGGTATACGGATTTCGACTTCCAATCGGATCCCGATGATAGAAAGTCTACATTATGATTCATATTTACCCTTAACGGAGGTGTAATTTGCTGGAAGAGTTCTAAACAGGGGTCAACAGCAGATTCCACCACAGAGGCGGAATACATTGCAGCTTGTGAAGCTGTAAAGAAAGCTGTTTGGATTAGGAACTTTATCATAGAATTGAGAGTTATCCCAAGTATCGAGAATGTGATTCCGTTATAATGTGATAATACTGGAGCCATTGCGCAAACAAAGGAACCGAGGGCGCATCAGAAGTCGAAGCATGTGGAACGCAAGAACCACATCATTCGAGAGATTGTGTCACGATGTGATATTGTCGTGTGCAAGGTATCGAGTGCAGATAATATAGCAGACTCACTGATAAAGGCCATACCTTCGAAGTTGTTTGATAAACACGTGGATTCGATGAGTATTAGATACAATCGATATTGGCACTAGAGCAAATGGGAGATTTTGTTGGGGTTAGTGCTCAGAGCGCCAATTCCCGTTTGTATTTCCTTGAAAATACTTTTGTAAAATGTTTTATTATGAATAAAATGAGCAGTTTCTATAATATAATATATCTTCTTATATGGTAAAGACATAATTAACCTTAGGATGATTAGTCATGATACTGTTGCAAAAGCGTCGCAACTGACATTGAGTTGTATCATGACATTTTCATTCTTAGACTGTTCCTGGTCAAGGTTTACACTACTTGGTCAGTAAAGTAAACCCGTTTAGACCTGTACAAGTCGTATACTGGAATATATGATTCCAATGGTTTCTCAATGAACCATGAGTCTTGGAGACTCGTATAGATGTGTAGGTGTTTATAGAGGATAAACCTTGAACGACTCACCAAAGATTCTTAATGGATGGTACACCAACGTCAATAAGAATCTTCTCAGGTTGAGTAGCATTTGTGATTCTTCGACTTGAGATACCACTGTAGGCACATGAGACATCTTCCACACTTAGATGGTAGTCACGTCACCGATATATTTAGATCAGACCTCCGCCTGTTCGTTGGGTGTGTGTGAGACACATAAACTAGGCGACGCATGCTGTTCCGGGCTCGCGGCCCGGTTGGGAGTACAGAGTAGCCCGCGGGGGACTAAACCGGAGAATAATGGAGTCGCCACCTGGTGTGAACCGGGAAGTGATTTAAGACCGCACTCACCCATCGCAAGGGAAGACCTCAAACCGTTGGGTTCGGAATGGTCCCTTACTTATGCAACTTGTAATAAAATAATTTGTGCAATAATTTAATCGAGTCTAGCAACATATATTCCTAAGGGTATTCTATTTCTAAGTTCGCACGCATAAATCAAAAGTTCATCTAAGTTCACATGTAACGTATTTTCATATTTGCATACAACCTATTTGCATATAATCTATGTCCAAATTTGCATACAACCTATTTGCATACAATCTATGTCCGAATTTGCATGCAATCTATTTGCATATATATGTCCGAATTTTCATGCATAAAGATAAATTGAAATATGGCAAGCATAAAATGTCATAAGCACATTACATTTGATCTTAGGCATGCCAGTAGATAATAATTATACAATCACGCATGAAAGCAAATAGGAATAACGACAAGCATATAACTTCATGAACATGTTGAATGGATGAATGCGGCAGCATAAGTAGATAACTATCGTGTAAACATGCATCATGGAAACGAACGTGTGATCTTGTGAACACAATAAATGACTAACTGCGAGGACATGAATAATAAAAAAGGTAAATGACAAAATGAGTAACCATGCATGAGATGTGATGGAAGAGGGCCTGTTTACCGTGGGTGTTTGTGCGGCGTTCGTAGCCGCATTCAAACGGTAAACAGAAGGTTCGTGTTCAAGTAGCATTCGTAAACGCGTTCGAATAAACTGAGACAGAAAACATGCGTTCGTGCGGCGTTCTGAAACGCGTTCGAACGGGGTTACAGCAGTGACCTCCAAAATACGGTAAACAACATGACACATACGTGAATGGATGAATAGATGACACCTAATAAATAATAACAGGCTAAAAGGCGTGGCAAAGCATCGTGGTAACGGATTTTAACCCCTCAGCATGGAGGACCTTTAATCCAACTTACTAAGCCCATGCGCTAATAATATAATGCATATAAAAAATAAAGACAACGATATCGGACTTTGTATACCCGATTGAACACATCTTACATTCAACAGAATATACGTCCTCCGGCGCGGTGAATCATCGTGGTAAGGGATTTTAACCCCTCGAAATGGAGGACCTTTAATCCAACTTACTAAGCCCATGCGCTAATAACATAATGCATATAAAAATAAGGACAACAATATCGGACTTCGTATACCCGATTGAACACATCTTACATTCAACCGAATATACATCATCCGGTGCGGCAAAGCCTCGTGGTAAAGGATTTTAACCCCTCGACATGGAGGACCTTTAATCCAACTTACTAAGCCCATGAGCTAATAACATAATGCATATAAAAAATAAAGACAATGATATCAGACTTCGTATACCCGATTGAACACATCTTACATTTAACCGAATATACATCATCCGGCGCAACAGAGCATCATGGTAAAGGATTTTAACCCCTCGACATGGAGGACTTTTAATCCAACTTACTAAGCCCATGCGCTAATAACATAATGCATATAAAAAATAAAGACAACGATATCGGACTTCGTATACCCGATTGAACACATCTTACATTCAACCGAATATACATCATCCGGCGCGGCAAAGCATCATGGTAAAAGATTTTAACCCCTCGAAATGGAGGACCTTTAATCCAACTTACTAAGCCCATGCGCTTTATCTCATCATTACACAAACAAATAACATGCAGAATTTAAATAACGGATAATAAACGAATCAAAACAACATAAAACAAAATATGCGCCGTTTGCTCAAGTGGTACGTGGAGTTGTATCCCAAGTACAGACCGCACTACCGTCCATTCGGATTCGGCTACGGAATTTATGTCTGGGTTTCCATCCTATATACCACAAGAGGCGACATATTTTCCATTTTATTCATGGGCCACAACATGCATCATTTCACAATACATACATTTTCTATCTATTCAAGGGCCACAACATGCATCATTCCACAATAATCATGCAAATAAAATTTAATAAACAATAAAATACGAATGAAAATAGATGTGAAAAGTGCCCTCAGGTCTAACCTTTTGCGTCAACTTTTGGAAGCACGTTACACGATGATTGGAATGGCTAAAACTCCGCAACTCTTCCGGCTTTCTGATTTTCTGTTTTCCTCGCTGTTTCACTACTCAAGCTACCATTTTCGCTCTGTTTCACTGCTGTTTTGCTGCTGTTTTACTGCTGATTTTCGGTCATTGTGTTTACTGTATTTAGGCTACTTTTTTTGGATGTTTTTGAAGGTTTAAAGTGCAGTTTTTTTTAGTTGCTGTTTTAGGGATTAAAAGTGCAATTTTTAGTTATTGTTTTAGGTGATTTAGGGGCTGTTTTAAGGTGTTTGGGCTGCTATTTTTTTAGTGTGATTTTCGGTAATAATGTGACTATTTTGGGCTGTGAAATAGAGCAGTTTTTCGGTGGTATATGGACATATTTGGGGCTGCTGTTTTGGTGTTTAGGGGGGCTGTAGAGGGGCTACTGTTTTCGGTTGTTTAGGGGGTGTAGGGGGGCTGCTGTTTTCGGTTGTTTAGGGGGGCTGTAGGGGCTGTTGGTTCTCGGCAATGTGAGTGAGGAGGAGAAGGGAGATTTATTTGTTTCTTCTTGAGTGTGTTAGACGTGAATAAGAGAGCTTTTTCTTGTATGTGCGTGAAAATGAGAGCCTTTTTTGCTGTATGTGCGTGAATTGGAGGAGGAGGAAGTGTCTTGGCAATGTGTTTCTTTTATAAACAAAGGGGATGGGTGAATCCTTGCTTGACAAGGAAGGGATTTGTGCATTAAAAGAGGATATGATTTAGTGTTATGTAAGGAAAACACGAGATTGATTGGAGGCAAAATTTGGTTTGTTTAGGAAGGTTGTATATTTAATTTGTTTTGTTTAGGCATGAAATTTGTTTAGTTAGGAATATAATATACTTGATTGATTTTAATTAGGCATGATTTTATTTTAAATTGGTATATGAATTTTAGATTTTATTTAATTTTGCTATATGATTTTTAGATTTTATTTAATTTTTTCATGTGTTAAATATGTATTTAATTAATTAGGATGTGTTTTAAGTGGGCTTGGGCGTGTAGGCCAAGGCTTGGGCGTATGGGTTGGCTTTGGTGGTGGGCTTGGTGTGTGTAGGCTAGGTGTGTGGCTTGCAGGGGTTTTGGGCCAAGGTTAAATGGTTTGCGAGGTTTTTGGGCTGAATGCTTTAAAACGGAGGTCCAACAAGTGAGCCCGAAGCTAAACAAGCGAATAAAATCTAACAAAAATATTGATTCCCTTCCGACGTCTGTTTCCCGCGACTTCCTCGATTTAAAAGGTAGTGTCTCCAAATGAGACTCATCATATGGACTTATATGCAAAAATGCAGTGCCTACAGTGCGGATAGATCCTCATGGTGTTCTCTGTGTGTCGAGATAGGATCCGTTAGTTCCGTATACAGAGCATAGGTAGTCCATATATGATTAGCAATTAGATAAAAACCATGGGCCCGAGATACACTTTAGAAATCAGGTCTAAGTGTTCTCTTTTTGAGATTGCTAATAGAGACGTCGACAGGATAGTCCCTATAGAGATTTGACGTTTATATCTATATCTCTGGGATATATCCAGATACCTGGGACAGAGGAATTATACATTTGCCATGACCTCGACCTGTATGATTCATCGAGTTTATCCATGGTCGTCATAATTTACGGGTGAGTAAATTATGGACACGAAATTGGATTTCGTGACAGATATGTCTGAATCTAGAGAGTCTCACTAATGAAATATACTCGTAGAGCACTAGAGCAACACTTATAAATAATACTGATGATTTTTTATAAGTCGTTTAAAGGTTAAACGTAAAATACATGTGAATGGACCTAATAGTCATTTCCTAATTTTTGTGTATTTGCATTTAATGTCAGATTTATCAAATACACATTAATTAATTGTCAAATTGAGATATTTGACTAATATCATAAATATATATGTATTTGATATTAATTTAAATATAATACATATATTTAATATATTTATATTTAAATAATTATTTAATTATTTAATTGTTAATAATTAAATTAATTAAATATATAAATATCTTAAGTTTTGATATTTTATTAAATGACTTCAGTTGCAATTTTTTGACTTATTTGAATTATCATTATATTGTAATGATCATTTTATCAAGTTGACCAAGCAAATATTAAATGAAATAAAAATAAAAATATCTAGATATTATACTTCACAAAATTCGGCCAAGCTAATAGTGTGAGGTATAAATTATTTTGTTTCCTTTTAGGGTTTGATAAGTTCAAAATACACAAAAATAACATAAAAGAAGTTGAGAGAAAAAGGCTTGAAGGCTAAAGGGAAAAAGCTTGAAAAACCTTATTTTTGTAAGTATTTCTTTAAGGTCTTCAACATGAAAATAGTTTCTAACATGCTTGGAATAATTTTGTGTTTCTTTGATGGTCTTTCTTCACTTATAGTTTGTGTTTATTTGGTTGTGAACTTGAATGAAAGATCTATGCATGTAAGTAAGCTTGAAATGGTTTCAAAGGCTTACTTTTGATTCTTTGGAAATCAAGTTGCCATTCTAGAGTTGTTGAGCCACTCCTTTGTGACCTAGAATTGTTCTAGAGTTATTTCAAAGTGGTGAGGCTTGTTTGGTGAAGTAATGAAGGGATTAAAGTGTTGGATTTTAATGATTTGGAAAAATTGGTCAATTTGATGAAATTGAAAAATTAGGGTTCATAACACATTCCAAAATTGGGGCTTTTTATATATGTGATGTATTATTGAGTTTATATGATACATGTAAATTTTTGGGTTGATTGGATTTGATCTTGGCATGTTTAGAACACAAAATGACCAAATTGCAAAAAACCAAAAGTTGAGGGGTGTTTTCGGCAATTTCAAAAAAAATGGGGATTTGTGTGCAATCTGATTTTGATGTATTGGATATGTTGAAAAACATTTTAGAAATGATTTAGAATCATCCAAAATTATATTTGACAATTTTTGGACTAAAATGATCAATTTGCAACGTTATGGGGCAATTCGGTAATTACCAAGAAATATGATCTCTTGTGTAATTTTTCAGAATTTGATAATTGGATAATTAAATAAATAAGTTTATTTGATTGATCCGAGAAAAATTTTGAAATCGGAAAATTTTTGATTTTCCACTATTCCACTGGGTTATCGGATTTTCGCCATATAACCCATACAAAATAGTATCAGAGCGAGTCCGATTCTAGACACCCTAATATGATTATGTCTTTTAAATACAATGTTTAATTTAATCTTTGCTTGTTACATGCATGTATTTATTTAATTAGATTAAATAAAGTAGAAAGCATCTTTTGCGGAAAATCCCTAATTAATAAGGTTTTAATGTGAATTTTGTATTTGATGCCTATTACATGGTCTGTCTTGTCAATACGGTTTATGAATATTTTTTCATGACTACATCCGAGACCGTGCCTCTGTTGTGAGGGTGTAGCCGATAGAAATTTATTTATGCGGATGTATATTAGATACTAGATAAATTCAAGCGAAAGCGGAATTCTGAACGTGCACAAGCTGTCAGGTTACGCAAGTAGCTTGAGTTTATCATTGACGGATCAAAATGGTATAATCCATGCCCAAATCGTCTAGAGCTTCCTTGGCGATGATATCCACCGTGCTCCCAGGATTTACTAATATCATATCTACCTCGGTCTCGCCGATATTGGCTCTAATTATTAACGCGCCATCATGGGGGTAGATGACCCCTTGGGCATCCTCCTCAGTGAATATTATGGGCACTGGTCTAGCCTTTTGGATCCTCAGGGCCCATCTGTCGTCAGAACCTAAGAGCCTCTAATCAAACAATAGTTCTTTCTTGCCCGATTTGAATCCCCGGTAAATGTCTTCCCCCTCGCTATTGTGAACATAAGCTTTTCCTCATTTTTATCTCTTTTCGCCTTTGGTTGGGGCCCGCTTCCCTATTTTATCTCGCTTTTTTTTTCCAACTTCTCCATCATGGCCTTTATGAAGGTTTAATTAGCCTCATTTTCCTTTCGAGCATTTTCTCTCTCACTCCGCATGGCTTCTTCCATTTTCTCCATCCACTCCGTCGTCAAAGCCTTTGAAGATTTGTGTTTCCCGTCTCCTGCCATCGCCTTAGTGTGTTTGCTGCTTCTTGTACCAATCTCCACAGACGGTGCTAACTGTTGACGACTGTTTTTCTTTTCAGGGGTAATTCGGGAAAACTGTTCCTCGAACAAATCTTCCCCAAGCAGCGAATTTGTTTGGTTTGTTGGGAACCAAAAGCAAATTTAGCAAGCAGAAAGAAAACACACAAACAAAACAAAGGATTTAACGTGGTTCAGCGAAATGGATCCAACCTACGTCCACGGCCACAAGGGAAAATGAAGCTTTTATTACTGGCTTAGGTCAGACCGACCTCTTTTCTTTCTCTAGCTCGTGATTCTTTCTCTCTATTACAAGTTACAAGTGCTTTTAAATAAAATTGATCCACCATTTACAATGAATTCTCAACCCCTTTATATACTAGGTGCAATTATACTGTTACACTATCTTCATGACGTCAGCCACGTGAACCTTTCATTATTGTTTAGTCTCTCTTCCCCAATTACCCTACGAATTAAAGATTAGCTGTCTGACACCTCTACTCTCGGTCACTCAAACCATATTAAACCATGCTACTTAAGGTAATTGTTACACTCTATGCCATAGTGTCAGCCTGCATCTAACGGCTCCCTCGCAATAGCGTGTGCCAGTCAATAAACTTGCAGCCATGCTCCGTCCCATCAGCCGCAGGCCTACTTCTATCTCATCAATCCTTGGGAAATCCAAACTTCCGTTTAGGGCTTACGTCAACTAGACTTGAACATAACGCCATTACCCTGACCTACCTCATCGGGCCAGTGAGTTGAGATAGTCGACTGTAAACTGAAATGATTGACCTGTCCCACCAGGTCGAGTTGGTGCTGAGACATTCACTCCTTTCATCTTCCCTGAACATCTTTCCACCTCGGGTTGTCGGGTTGACATCAAGTGCAAACTAATTCTGGTCTTCTTGTCAAGCCGGATGCCTATATCTCAGCTCCTTATCCAGAAAGTGGAAATATATTTTATACCATTTTTCATACTTCAACTCTTCTCGAGTCAGGAAATCACTAGAGCAAAATTTATCAACCCTAAAAAATTGTTTCTAAAACCTATGTTCCTTTTAAAATATTGAAATATTTCTTCAACACTACAAATAATAATTTTTTAAGAGAATGGATCAGCACAAAGGCCGACCCAACAGTGGCTGAGGTGGCGCTTAACTTGAGCCCCTCCTGAATTTCTAAAAATAAAATAGCATATATGCACTTAAAATTTTATAAATTAGTACAAAAATATATCTTCTTATAATCACCTGACCGGCGTAAACACCACGTATAACGCAAGCGCACGTATCGTTCAAGTAGTATAAAAATATCGATCCCACGAGGACTTAATTCCTACTATTGTTATTAATTATTGAATATATTTATTTACAGATATCTAATTATAGGGAGAAGGGAATTGATTGCTTTGATTGGTTGAATGTGGAATTGCTTAATAAAAATAAAATAAACAAAACAAAAT
The DNA here is from genome assembly GCA_019454045.1 of Zanthoxylum bungeanum. NCBI lineage: Eukaryota > Viridiplantae > Streptophyta > Magnoliopsida > Sapindales > Rutaceae > Zanthoxylum > Zanthoxylum bungeanum. The sequence goes on along the minus strand of SKCR01047689.1, from coordinate 59,807 downwards.
ACTAAGGAAAATAAATAAAAAGACTTAAAAGATCTAGGGTCGTGATTCCACACAATACTGTTAAAAAGATGAATTGACTATCTTATTTATGTGTAATAAATTAATTTGTTAACCTGGAACACGATGATATGCAAAAGCCTCTTCTGATAGTCAGACGCAAATACCCAGTATAATCCAATTGAACCATATTCCTATGTCAACCACATTACCTGGATTCATTAAGTTTAAGTTCCAATTATGGCTACCCCCGCCCGACAGGTATATTCCTATCCTGTAAGGAAATCTATTAAAAGGGTTATCTATCCTCAAGGAAGATCGTGGGCTATTGAATCTAAGGCTGAAACCTAAAATCCCTATGTCTAGTTCATTTTAGATTTACCCCATCAATCTTTATTACTTGCCAGTTAACAAGACGCATTAAGCTAAGACTCAATAAACAAACTAAAGAACTACCCATAAAAAGAAAATCAATTATTAAGTGTGTGTATTGTGTTTCATCACTTCCCTAGAATAAAAATAAAATGCTGGGGGTTGGGGATCCACTTTTACTATTTATAATTTAGATATCTCTCTTAATATAATACATAAATTAAACATGATATTACCGACCAGCCATAAAGGCGGTATTCTTTATTAAGTCAAATTAAGTCCGACCAGCCATAAAGGCGGTAATAGTATTTGAACATAAACCAGCCATATAGGCGGTAATTACCTGTCACCTAAAGACCAGCCATATAGGCGGTGCCACATTATGTCAAATAAATAAAACCAGCCATTAAGGCGGTAATCTTTTATATTTTGAATTATAATTTCCATATTATATTTAAAGGAGATTAATCTAAATTAAAATAATAAAAGCTTCACCTTATCCCCAGCGGTAAATTAACTACTAAACATTAAAGAAAGGTAGAAGAAGAGAACTACTATTACTGAAAATTAAAAGACATAAAATAAAATATTATTTATATATACAAAAATAGATGCTTCCTATAAAATCAGGGAGAATTTCCCAAGGAGAGCATGAAGAAAAATGAATCTGGCGGCCTCCTTTTATAGGCTAATTTTGGGCCAGCGTCGCGACGCCCAAAATACACTAGCGTCGCGACGCTGGCAACAGCGGGACACGGAGTCCACGCGGGTTGACCACGCGTCTGTCGGCAGCAATAATTGGACACGTGTCATGCTCTGGTTGGCTGGCAATGCGGTCGAATGAAATTCTGACACGTGTCAGCTTGTGATTGGGTGGAAATTCGGTCTAATAGAATGCTGACACGTGGCAAGCTCTGATTCATCGATTATTCGGTCCAATAGGAAGAGGACACGTGGCACGCGTTAGGTTGGTCGAATAGGATCTTGACACGTGGCGTCCGGCGCACGTTAGTAGAACCGTTGTGATTGTGACACGTGGCACGGCGCACGTTAGCATGATCGGCGCACGTTAGCAGATTTTGACGAATCAGATTTTGACACGTGGTTGACGGCGTACGTTAGCAGATCCGGCGCAGGCTGGGCGTCGCGACGCGCAAGGCTTCAGCGTCGCGACGCCAAAATGACGAAAATGCCCTTTTTGTCCAATTTTGTCCATTTTGCCCCCAAATTGTCTCCAATGCTTTCCAAACTTTATTTATCTGCAAAATAACACAAAATACATCAAAACGTTCACAAAAATCAAGAAACTATACAAAATATTAGGTTAAATGAGTGGGAAATAGTGATAGATTTACCACTCATCACACCCCAAAACCTAACATTTTGCTAGTCCTCGAGCAAAACATAAAATAAGATAACATAAATAAATTAACTAAGCCACTTTCGTAGGGATCACGGTTGCATTTAGCGTATGCAACAAGCCTTTAAACCCCTAGGTGTCCCTAGTGGACGAGTTGTTGTCTCGTGAGGGCTTACAGCAACGATACCCACAAACGTTTTTACAAAAGTAAAAAGTTAGTTAAAACTAATGCACACAAAAGCAAAAAGACAAGAGAAAAGAGAAAAAAGAAGTTAGTGACTAATCATGTGAAACTTCTACTCCAAGTTACTAGTTGTTTTGTTTCATTCTAAATTACCGAATAAGTAAATTCTCCGATTATTTTTACCATTCTCCATATACACAGCTAACAAAATATTAATCAATTCATTTTTGCCCACAACAGTCACAACTGTAGTTGATAAGAGAGTAATATTTTTGTCCTAAAGTTCTATCAGATTTCACACCTTTTTTGTAGCAATGGAATAATTTTTCTGATTTTTCTGATTTTTTATTTGATTTTTCTGAATTTTGACTTTTTATTTATATACAATACCTTTCGTCTATGTAGCGAGCTTTGGGTCGGTGACTCCCAAACCAGTTGGCTTTAGGGCACCAGGTGTTAAGACACCCCTACGAACTTAATTACTCAGACTTTAGATATAAATATATTTTGCAGTCTCTTTGATCCATGTAGCGAGCTTTGGGCCAATGACTCCCAAACCAGTTGGTTTTAGGGCACTAGGTGTTAAAACACCCTTACAGACTTAATAACCCGGATCTCAGATACTTTATTTTTGTACATCAGAATTTTTTTTTTTTATTCCATCACTATTTATAGATGCTTCCTCCAATTAAACTAGAGCACGGAATATTACAAACTTTTCAATTACAGCTCATGTCCGTATGTTACTATGCATATTGATAATACCTGCCAACTGAGCATATGAAGGTCCATTTTAGTCAGTATTATGGAGAATTTACAAATTAAATAATTTAAAAGGAAATAAACAAAAATTAACTTATTTCGAAAATAGGCTTGAGATACGTCTCAGGAGTGGAAACTCCTTACTCAGCTATCTCTTACCAATTTCACCATTTTAGTCAAAACATAAAAACACAAAATATTTTTGTAATTTTTGAAAATTTTTCAATTTTTTTTTGTATTTTTCGAAAATTTTGGACTAAAAATAAAAACACAATACAAACAAGTACTATTAACTATACCTCACCCCCAAACCTAAATGAGACATTATCCCCAATGTCTTAAAAAGTAGAAGAAGAGTTTAGAAGATAGTACCTGGTTAGTTGAAATTCTACAGGAAATTAAAGGTTAAGAATCCAGATTATAATCCTACGCCTCTTACCACGATCGTCCTCGGACCATTTTATCTTTGAAATGATAGGGTCAACTTGTGGTTCAAAGGCTACGAGTTGATCAATTAGATCATGCAGTTCTGGCAGTAAGAGGAGTTCTTTCATAGGTTTTGACACGACCCATTTCTTCGAACATCATCAAGAAACACACAAAGAAAATCATAAAATCCATCAACGTTGAGCAGTCCAAGCGGTTTCTGTGTATGTTCAGGTTCGCCCAAGATAGTAATATAAAATTTCCCCCACAACGTGCCCAAGCCACCTGGTAAAGCAATAAAAGCATCAGAACGGTTAATCATTTCTACAGTCGTTCAGACATACCTGGCACGATCATTCCTCTCTGTTTGATGATCCAATAAGATTTGCCTCTGCCAGGGTTTTGGGATGATTCCCAAAACGTGACTGCCTCCTTCCTGTACGGCCTTTGAACGATCCCCATTAGTCCAAGATTTCCTTCGCCATATATTAAGTGCATATTCCTTGCGGCTAAAACTCGACCCAATTCCTGTGGCTTATGTATGTGGTTTAGTACCAACAGTACTACCGTAAAACACACAGATGTTCTCAACTCGTCTTCTTTGAAGTGGCTTCCATTTTTTTTATGTATTTCTTTCTCAACTATGGATGCCTTCAAAAGTGCAATGACGGGCTGAATTTATAGTACCTGAAAAGGGTGAATACAATAATAGCACAAGTATCTTCCAGGGGACGATTGTTAGCTAAACAACAAAAGAAATCGTGAAAGGTCAAAAAGTCTAGATCCTGTCTACGAAAATAAAGATAATTACAACAGAAAAGCAAATCAAAGCATAATTAAGGCAACGAAATTGTGTATGCAATACGCCACTCGTTTGGTATATAAATCCATAGGATGTGTCTTAAGATTTCATTCCTTATTCAGCATCGTTAATGAATTGTTTCTCTTCTTTAATTGCCAAACACAATTCCTTCTGTCTTAAAATGCTCAATTTGTCTTTTTTTCCCTACAAAAATAACACACAAAATTAAAAAGTTCACACTAGGTATACACAAAATATGAAAACAGAAATTACAACAAATTGCATGGGTTGCCTCCCTGCTAGCGCTAAATTTTTCGTCTTCAGCCAGACGTGACTGAAATTCATCTGTTAAGGAGGTTTCAGTGTCGTTTTGGATGTCCGATCAAAGACAATCCCGTGAGCGTTGCTTTTGAAGGGTCTCTTCCAACGGTAAAGTGGTAAAAAGAGTTTTGTCTCATTCAGTGCTCGTGCCACCTTTTTACTCTTTTTGCTCCAGTAGTTCCTGCAAAGAAAGAAAGCAAATCAGAAGGTCTCGTATGATACTTGACTTGGAATGGAAATTCCATTCTGTCAAGCTTCTGGTTGATTTCTTTGATTAGTACTCCCCGATACAGCGATGTTTTTCCTGAATGTTTCTGGATCTTTATTAAGTCAGACATTTGCTCCTCCATTTGCTTGTGTTTCTTGTTCCACCTTTTCTTCACAGATGTATTTTAAAATTTATGCATTCAGCTCTTCATCTGTCATCTGTGAAATACATGTTTCAAATTTTCAACCTGAGGATGTAAAGAAATGTCAGATTTTAGGTCTTCATCATCCTCTGATCTGGGTGAAATGATTGGCTCAGGTAGATCTTCTTCAACTTTGTGCAATGGAATCTCCAAGATCTTCATTTTGAGGATACAAAATTCCATCCTCAATTTTTATGCAGTTGGTACACACACTCAGCAGCTCATCCTCCTCGTCAGAATCTGAATAATAGTCAAATTGAGACTTTGCCGGTTCGGGCTCCTGAACTGATACCTCTGGTTCTTGATTCTCCTCAGCTTCCTCCTCTTTGAAGTGTCATTAGAAAATGGTTCTTGAGGTAGGTAGCTCTGTTTTTCTGTTAATTGTCTGATCTGATCTGTCATTCGTGTATGGATTCGCGTTACTCTGAATTTGTGCATCAAATCGAGCTTCCTGTTCTTTGAACATGTGAATTAATTGATCTTCCTCGGATTGGTTTGGTTCTTTGATAAGGATCAAAGGAAGATGATGGATAAGATGGAAAATGTGGCTCTGTGAAATGTGATGGCTCATTATACCATGAAGGATTCTGATAGTTCTGCCACCCTGAATTGTAGTTGTACTCGCAATAATCGCTTGGGTGGTTACCATTACATATGTCACATCTCCACATTGAGTTTTGTTGAGCAAATGTAGTATTACTTGGTTCTGACATCCAATGATAGTCATTGGGCTGTACAACAGGCCTCAGAAAATCGGACTGTTGCTCCCAGATTTGGGATGTATCTTCTTGTAACGCTCGTAATCTCTCAATCTCCCAGTAATGTTCCATTTTTCAACGACCTGAAAAATAAAAGAAAGAAATAAAAATTACAGATAAAAATAAAGAAAATTAGATACAAGTAATTAGATAGTTTCAAATTAACAACTCAAGAAATATAAGTCCCCGGCAACGGCGCCAAAAACTTGACCGGCGTAAACACACATGTATAACGCAAGCGCACGTATCGTTCAAGTAGTATAAAAATATCGATCCCACGAGGACTTAATTCCTACTATTGTATTAATTATTGAATATATTTATTTACAGATATCTAATTATAGGGAGAAGGATTGATTGCTTTGATTGGTTGAATGTGAATTGCTTAATAAAAATAAATAAACAAAAGAAAATACTAAGGAAAATAAATAAAAAGACTTAAAAGATCTAGGGTCGTGATTCACACAATACAGTTAAAAAGATGAATTGACTCTCTTATTTATGTGTATAAATTAATTTGTTAACCTGGAACACGATGATATGCAAAAGCCTCTTCCGATGGTCAGACGCAAATACCCAGTATAATCCAATTGAACCATATTCCTATGTCAACCACATTAGCTGGATTCATTAAGTTTAAGTTCCAATTATGGCTACCCCCGCCCGACAGGTATATTCCTATCCTGTAAGGAAATCTATTAAAAGGGTTATCTATCCTCAAGGAAGATCGTGGGCTATTGAATCTAAGGCTGAAACCTAAAATCCATATGTCTAGTTCATTTTAGATTACCCCATCAATCTTTATTACTTGCCAGTTAACAAGACGCATTAAGCTTAAGACTCAATAAACAAACTAAAGAACTACCCATAAAAAGAAAATCAATTATTAAGTGTGTATTGTGTTCATCACTTCCCTAGAATAAAAATAAAATGCTGGGGGTTGGGGATCCACTTTTACTATTTATAATTTAGATATCTCTCTTAATATAATACATAAATTAAACCTGATATTACCGACCAGCCATAAAGGCGGTATTCTTTATTAAGTTAAATTAAGTCCGACCAGCCATAAAGGCTGGTAATATTATTTGAACATAAACCAGCCATATAGGCGGTAATTACCTGTCACCTAAAGACCAGCCATATAGGCGGTGCCACATTATGTCAAATAAATAAAACCAGCCATTAAGGCGGTAATCTTTTATATTTTGAATTATAATTTCCATATTATATTTAAAGGAGATTAATCTAAATTAAAATAATAAAAGCTTCACTTATCCCCAGCGGTAAATTAACTACTAAACATTAAAGAAAGGTAGAAGACGAGCGAAGCGAACTACTATTACTGAAAATTAAAAGACATAAAATAAAAAATCTTATTTATATATACAAAAATAGATGCTTCCTATAAAATCAGGGAGAATTTCCCAAGGAGAGCATGAAGAAAAATGAATCTGGCGGCCCTCATTTTATAGGCTAATTTTGGGCCAGCGTCGCGACGCCCAAAATACACTAGCGTCGCGACGCTGGCAACAGTTAACACGGAGTCCACGCGGGTTGACCACGCGTCTGTCGGCAGCAATAATTGAGACACGTGTCATGCTCTGGTTGGCTGGCAATGCGGTCGAATGAAATTCTGACACGTGTCAGCTTGTGATTGGGTGGAAATTCGGTTCTAATAGAATGCTGACACGTGGCAAGCTCTGATTCATCGATTATTCGGTCCAATAGGAAGAGGACACGTGGCACGCGCTTAGGTTGGTCGAATAGGATCTTGACACGTGGCGTCCGGCGCACGTTAGTAGAACCGTTGTGATTGTGACACGTGGCACGGCGCACGTTAGCATGATCGGCGCACGTTAGCAGATTTTGACGAATCAGATTTTGACACGTGGTGACGGCGTACGTTAGCAGATCCGGCGCAGGCTGGGTGTCGCGACGCGCAAGGCTTCAGCGTCGCGACGCCAAAATGACGAAAATGCCCTTTTTGTCCAATTTTGTCCATTTTGCCCCCAAATTGTCTCCAATGCTTTCCAACTTTATTATCTGCAAAATAACACAAAATACATCAAAACGTTCACAAAACTCAAGAAACTATACAAAATATTAGGTTAAATGAGTGGGAAATAGTGATAGATTTACCACTCATCATCACCCTCATATTTTCTCTATTTTTTTTTTGTTGTTGTTGTTTAATCTTGCCCTCTAGAATTAATTTATGGGTATGCAACTGTCATAACTTGTTATCCGTTATAAACCTTTTATTTGCCATTGAGAAAGTAGGTATTTGATAGAAGTAGAATAAATGGGTGTATTCAATTAGGATTTTAAAAGATTTTTTTGGGTTAAATAAGTCTTGTGGTATTCAATTAAGATTTTTAAATAATCTAAAAAGTCTTGTGGTATTCCATTAAGACTATTGAGATTTTTTAATAAGGGTGTCCAAATCTAGTGGTATTCAATCAAGACTTTAAATAAATAATAAAAAGTCTTATGGTATTGAAAAACTTACTTATTTTGAAGGATTTCTTTATATCTGTGATTTTGTGAGACTTTTTAGTGAAAAATATAAATATGAAATCCTAAAACAATCTCACACTAACTCATGAGACTTTTGATGTGAGATTTTTTTTGTCTGCTAGTGTGACACAATTAAGTGGTCCTATTATTTGAATTAAATTCTATTTTCCAAATTGATGTTCGTTTTAAAATAAGTGTGACATACAATAAAAAGACGTCATGCTAAGATGAAATTTTTATTTATTTATTTATTTTATATATAAGAATCAAAGATTAGCAATCTGTCAATATTTTCCTTCATGTATAGGTGATCCTTTTATGCTTGTCTACACGGTTACATTAATTGGTTTCCCTATATCACAATTTTTTTTAATTAACATTTCTTGGATTAATGCTTTTCTTTTATGAGAAATAGAATCATAAATTATTATTTTACCAAGAGAAGTTTCTGAAGTTCTTTTTGTAAAAATGATTTGTCAATAATTTTAAGAGTTTGAAAGAAATTATAAAATTATTGGGTTGTCTTGTTTTCATGTTTTGAAAAACTCTTCTTAACATAAGCATATATCTCCATAATCCCAAAAAAAAATGAGGACTAAATTACAGACAAATATTTCATTACAGTAAGCCATCTAACAAATTGTTCAAAACTTATTGACAAACATGGAGGGTAAGAAAAGTTTACAACATATGCTAAATCAATTTTTCATGGCCTAAAATTTTCCACCTCTAAAGTCACACTATTAATTGGATATTTTTTTTTAAAGAAAAAATTATCTCCAAACACCATAATTTTAAAGAATGCTATTAATTTGACATTGCTATTAATTTCAAAATCTTTATAGCATATTTAATTATACAATATATAAACATAAATATATAAACATAGTCTTTGAAACATAGTCTTTAATCTATATGTGGTCCTTTCAAATCTTACAAATTCTTATGATATAAATCTTTACATTCTTTAAATGTCTTTTAAAATCTACTGGACTTATTTATCCATAAATAGTCTTTACATTGGAGAATCGACGCTTGGCGATTTTAGTTTTTATTCCATTTTTTTTTATTAATATTTAGAATTTGGAGTTCAATCAAGTTTAAGATTAGGATTTGACCAATTAAAGGTTATTTTTATGGCAATTTGATATCAATTAAGTTAGGATTTGGTAAATGAAGTTTATTAAGTTTAAGATTTAGAAATTTAGGTTCAATTAGATTTAGAGTTGGGATTTGTCAGCTTCATACTGCCATTGACTGCGGCTTCGTCGGTGTCCGTCGGCGCCTGAACTACACGCACCATCACCTTTGGCCGCCAAGCAATACACGCTTCACACCATCGTGATCATAAACTGCCGGCAAACCCATGCCCACCGTTCATGCATTGATTCAAGGTACCGTTTTTCGTAGTTTTGAATTTTTCCAAAAGGCATCACCTAGATCACTTTTTTTTTTTTTTTTTTAATCGGGACGGTAAGATGCAGTCTAGCACTTAGACGACCGCCCTAGACTGTATTTTAAAATACAGATTTTTGACAAACCTCCACTCTTTTAACCAGTATCGAGCATAATCAGATTTCAGAATATTACTACTAAAAAGCTCTAGAAAAAGAAAGAAGAATACGCAAAAGATTGGAAGTTCAGAGAGCTGTTAACTAGTATCGAGCAACCATCACCAGTTTTCATGATAAGGTGATAGCTTTGCTCTATTACTTTCAAAGATTCATCTTTTTAGGTAGACTCCTGCAACAGAACTGTCTAATTCTTGAAAAACTTCAAATCCACTTTGAAGTAAAACAAATGTTGTAAATTTACTCAAGACGAGTAAAAGAAAAAAAAAATCTAGTGGAAGAAAATGAACAACTGTAATATCACATATTATTTGGGAAACAGCCTGGTGAAGTGTTTATAAGTGATCAACACTTTAATCTAGTATGAGGCGTTTTGGGTCTATGGTTTGATATCTTTAGTATTAAGATATATGTACAAACAGTTATCCCGAAAATTTTTCCTGCTCCCTCACTTAGCTACAGTGAGCTACAGTAACTCACTGTAGCTACAGTGAGAGAGTAGGGAGGAAATTAGGGATAATTGTTTGTACATATATCATTTTCCCTTTAGTCGTGAGAGTACAAGATTTAGGCTTGAAATCCATCCTTGTTGTGTGCCCAAAAATGGACAATATCATGCTAGTGGGCGAGTATCTAATTTCAAATAAGGAGTCTCATTTTTTTTTATTAATATTTAGAATTTGGAGTTCAATCAAGTTTAAGATTAGGATTTGACCAATTAAAGGTTATTTTTATGGCAATTTGATATCAATTAAGTTAGGGATTGGTAAATTGAAGTTTATTAAGTTTAAGATTTAGAAATTTAGGTTCAATTAGATTTAGAGTTGGGATTTGTCAGCTTCATACTGCCATTGACTGCGGCTTCGTCGGTGTCCGTCGGCGCCTGAACTACACGCACCATCACCTTTGGCCGCCAAGCAATACACGCTTCACACCATCGTGATCATAAACTGCCGGCAAACCCATGCCCACCGTTCATGCATTGATTCAAGGTACCGTTTTTCGTAGTTTTGAATTTTTCCAAAAGGCATCACCTAGATCACTTTTTTTTTTTTTTTTTTAAATCGGGACGGTAAGATGCAGTCTAGCACTTAGACGACCGCCCTAGACTGTATTTTAAAATACAGATTTTTGACAAACCTCCACTCTTTTAACCAGTATCGAGCATAATCAGATTTCAGAATATTACTACTAAAAAGCTCTAGAAAAAGAAAGAAGAATACGCAAAAGATTGGAAGTTCAGAGAGCTGTTAACTAGTATCGAGCAACCATCACCAGTTTTCATGATAAGGTGATAGCTTTGCTCTATTACTTTCAAAGATTCATCTTTTTAGGTAGACTCCTGCAACAGAACTGTCTAATTCTTGAAAAACTTCAAATCCACTTTGAAGTAAAACCAAATGTTGTAAATTTACTCAAGACGAGTAAAAGAAAAAAAAAATCTAGTGGAAGAAAATGAACAACTGTAATATCACATATTATTTGGGAAACAGCCTGGTGAAGTGTTTATAAGTGATCAACACCTTTAATCTAGTATGAGGCGTTTTGGGTCTATGGTTTGATATCTTTAGTATTAAGATATATGTACAAACAGTTATCCCGAAAATTTTTCCTGCTCCCTCACTTAGCTACAGTGAGCTACAGTAACTCACTGTAGCTACAGTGAGAGAGTAGGGAGGAAATTAGGGATAATTGTTTGTACATATATCATTTTCCCTTTAGTCGTGAGAGTACAAGATTTAGGCTTGAAATCCATCCTTGTTGTGTGCCCAAAAATGGACAATATCATGCTAGTGGGCGAGTATCTAATTTCAAATAAGGAGTCTCATTTTTTTTTATTGTTGTTGTCTAATTCTGATTTCCTTTTTATATTTAGGGTTTTTATTTGTAAAAAATCAAAACAAAAAACCCTTTATCTCCCTTCACCAAATTCGGCCAGCCCTTTATTTTTATAACAACAAATTTTGTTTAATGAAAATAATAATAACATTAAACAAGTTACTATAAAAGAAATTATAACAACCAATTTTAAACAATGAGTTTCCTTACACCCATTAATTCAAAATCAATATATTAAATTATATATCATAATTTAAAATTTACAAAATCTTTAATATTTAAATGATTATCTTATAATTATTTACAAAATAAAACTTTATATTAAATATAATATAAGGTTACATGTGTGAAAAATATATATTATTAATCCCATTAATAATAATGTATATGTAAGTATATAATTGGACTATCCAATTATATTAATTTGTTACAGCTTATCGAGCTAGCACATGGACTAAATAGACCTACGGATCCGAGCTCTAATAATCCTGAAATATTAAGTAAACTCTTAATTAAATATTTCGAATTATTAACTTTAGGTTATTCCAATAAAAATCCAAAGATGTACTCTCGTTTTCGTAGATGGATAATATAAGCCGAACAATGTCGATGTTCATCGATATAGTCATTATATACAGATTGGTCCTTCAAAAGTATCTCATCATTAGAGTCATGTCATAATATCCATTATATCTTCTAATTATTTTTACCTTAAGTACCATTGATTCTCTAATGAATGATTTATTCATTACCATTATGAATATTAATCCTTCTATTCGAAATAGAAAAACTTGAGCACACTAATTGTTCAAGTACCGAATCAACCCTTAAGGAAGATACTGTTGGGGTTGGTGCTCAGAACGCCAATCCGGACCGTATTTATGTCTGATTCATGAATATGAACATCCCTTTTTTCCATAATATACTTTATTATGGTTGCACCTCTTGTTTTTATATACGTATTCGATTTGATTACGATTAGATTGAAACTAAATGTTGTTTAGTGATATGTATATATTAGACAAAGGCCCGAATATATAATGCAGTACACACAGTTACAAAGCTAGTTTGTAATTGACATTGGGAAGTGTCACTGCTAAATGTATATTATCAAATATAGTTCCTGGTCAAGATTCACTAACACGGGTCGGTTAGTCAAATCTGTTGAGACCAGTACATGTCGTATATCGAGACTTGGTCCAATGGTTTATCCCAATGAATCATGAGTCTAGGGAGACTCGTATAGACTTATAGGTATTTATAGTGGATAAAACCTGAACGACTCACCGAAGATTCTTAATGGATGGTATACCAACGTCAATAAGAATCTTCTCGGGTTGAGTAGCATAGTGGTCCTTCGACTTGAGATACCACTGTGGATGTATGAGACATCCTCCACACTTAGATGGCAGTCACATCACCGATCTATTTAGATCAGACCTCCGCCTGTCGTTGGGTGTAGACGATCCTAGGATATCCTGTGTGTATCAAGATATGATCCGTCAGTTCTGTGTACAGAGCATATGTAGTCCATATATGATTAGCACTCTGTTAAATCTGTGGCCACAGTAAACTTCGGAAGTAAGTTCCGAATGTTATTTAGAGATTGCTAATAGATACATCGACGAGATAATATATATAGAGATTTGACGTTTACATCTATATCTCTGGTGTTATCTGGATACCTGTGACGGAGGGATTATACGTATGCAATAACCTCGACCTGTATGATTCAGCTAGTTTATCTGTGGTCATCATAATTTACGGGTGGGTAAATTATTGACACGAAATTAGATTTTGTGACAGATATACCTGAATCTAGAGAATCTCACTAATGAAATATACTCATAGAGCACTAGGGCGACTTTTATAAATAATGATGATTATTTATAAATCGTTTAAACGTTAAACGAAAAATACATTCGAACGGGCCGAACCGTCATTTCCTAATTAATGTGTATTTGTATTTAATATATGATATTATTAAATATGCATTAATAAATTGTCAAATAAAGGTATTTGACATATATCATTAATATATGTATTTGAGATATTTAAAGTAAATATAATACATATATTTGAGATATTTGTATTTAATTAATTATTTAATTATTTAATTGTTAAATGATTAATATAATTAAAATATAAATATATCGCCAAATGTTAAAGTTAGGAAACGATTATAAGTAAATTATTGAATTTATACTTAAAGGAAAATGTTGTCAAATTGAATTTGACTTCCTTGGATATTTGTTTTAATTGTTGAAATTGAAAATATCCATTTTCCTTTTTATTTGTAATATTCGGCCATCACCCTAAATTAAATATAATGGTTATATTTTTAAGTTGCAATTGTTGACTTGTTGAATAATTCATTAAAGGTGTAATGATTTAGAATGCAAGTTGATAAAGCAAAAATAAATGAAACAAAAATATCTAGATATTTTATATACATCACAATTTCGGCCAAGGCCATTTTTAGGCAAGTATATATTGTTTTGTTTCATCTTTTAGGGTTAGAAAAGTTCATTGATACCAAATAAACATAAAAGAAGTTGAGAGAAAATCTTGGAGGCTAAAGGAAAAACCTTGGAAATCTTTGAGTTTTGTAAGTTTTTCTTTATAGTTTTCAACATGAAAAATGTTTCTAACATGCTTAGCATCATTTTTGTTGCTTTGGTGTTGTCTCTCTTCTTATAGTTTGTGTTTATTTTGGTTGTGAACTTTGATGAAAGATTGATGCATGTAAGTTTGCTTGAAATGGTTTCAAAGCTTTACTTTTGATTTTTGGAAAATCAAGTTGTCATTCTAGAGTTGGTAAGCCACTCCTTGGTGACCTAGAATTGTTCTAGAGTTGTTTAAAAGTGGTGAGGATAGATTGGTGAAGTATTGAATGGATTAAAGTGTTTGATTTTGTAAATTTGGTGAAATTGGGCAATTTGATGAAATTGAAAAATTGGGGTTCATAACCCACTCCAAATTTGGGGATTTTCATATATGTGATGTATTATGGTATGAATATGATGCATGTAAATTTTTGGGTTGATTGGATTTGATCTTGGCAGGTTTTGAACGAAAGGGACCAAAATGTAATTACTTGAAAATTTGGGGTGCTCACGGCAATTACTCAAAAATTGGGGATTTGTGTTAAATCTGATTTTGATGCATTAGATGTGTTCAAAAACATTTTAGAAATGATTTAGAATCATCCAAAATTATATTTGATAATTTTTGGGCTAAAATAATCAATTTACAAAGTTTTGGGGCAATTTAGTAATTACCAAGAAATTTGATCTCTTGTGTAATTTTTCAGAATTTGAAATTGAATAATTAAATAAATAATTTTATTTGATTGATCAACAAAAAAAATTTTCAAATCGGAAAATTTTGATTTTCCACTATTCCGCTGCGTTACCGATATTCCCCCTTAAAACCCCTTCAAAATGGTATCAGAGCAAGTCTGATTCTGGACACCCCGGTATGATTAGCCCTTTAAATCTAGTGTTTGTTCTTTTCTTTACTTGATACATGCATGCTTTCATTTAATTTGATTAAATTTAAAGTGTATGACGCTTTATGGAATATCCCCATTTAATAAGGTTTTAAATTAACTGGTATTTGAAATACTTGTTTCTTGGTCCGTCTTGTCAATACGGTTTATAATATTTTTTCGTGACTACATCCGAGACCGTGCCTCTGCTGTGAGGATGTAGCCGATAGAGATTTATTTATGCCGGATGTATATTAGATACTAGATAAATTCAAGCGAAAGCGGAATCCTGAACGTGCCCTAGCTGTCAGGGTTACGCAAGTAACTTGAGTTTATCATTGACGAGTTTAACCTTGGTACGTCTCCTTGTGGGTCTGCCTTAGCAGCGACAACGAGAAACGACCAGGACCAGAACCTCGGAGTCACTATTGAGTGATTGACAAATGAGTTGTCTACCTCTGAATATACGTAGGCGAGACCGTGCCTCTGCTGTGAGTCGAAATATATTCATGGGGTCCACTTCCCATTATGGAATTCGATTTAATTATTGAATTCTCATTTTTCCGTTGGGGATTACGGTATTACGTAAAATAGTGGGAGCACTGCTAAGTTTAAAATATTCCTTAACTTAGGTAGTGTGTATTATTATGGAAATAGCCGCTTGTTTATTTTCCTTAATCTATATTAGATAGAATTAAATTTTAATTCACTGCACACATATTTTGATATGTTATCTGACTTGACTCTTGTTGCAGTTATTCTAGAATAGGTTCTTAGATACTACTAGACTACGATATTATTAGATTGGTCTTAACCATCGGGAACTATTGTTTCGATTTTCTTCAAAAATCAAGATGGTTAATGACTTAGTTTCTAAGTCATGATAGATAATCTAGATAGATATCCCTTTTAGGATATAATACTTTAGAGAGAATAGTTTCTTATGCAGTAAGAATTGACTTGAATTAGTTCATGTCTCGGATTCTTGACTGGTATTAAGAAAGCCCCATTAGGTATTATTTATCTAGTAATGATGTTTCTTAGCTTTAATGACCTTTAGAGGCAATGTGTCTCACACAATTGGCTAATCAATTATTTACAATTGTTGTGAATAGTTGAATGCAAATAGTAAAGCTAAAGAAATGAGATGCATATAGTTGTGTATAGAAAAATATCAATTTTCACAATACTACAACTATAGGTATTGGATACCAGATCTCCCATCTAGTTATTTAAAAATATTAGTAAACGATTGTTTTGATATTTGATATCGGAGCTCGCGACTATTGGATAGTTACTTGTTCTTTATAAACAATTGTCATATATTTTAAATATAACTAGTAGTGTCATTGGCGTAGAGATAAACATTAAGAAAATTTATTCGGTAAAAGTAAATAATTTAGAACGGTGCTTTATGAGTTTAATCACTTAAGCATTAGATGCTTATTCCGTATGGTAAAAGATGGTTTGATACGACATCACACCACATATCCTTATCAATTTAATGAATATTGTATTCGGGAAGGTGATTAAAATCTCGTTTAACCAATGATTTTTCATTGGACCTCCAGATCATTAAACTGATACATTAGATGTATGTAGTTTAATGAATTGTAATTGCTTAAGGTAGTTTTCTTTACTTCGTAACTTAGTTTATGAATTGTCATAACTTAGTTACGTGTTTCTAAAAGAACACATATTGAACGTCTTGAAATGATCAAGAACTTTCAATCTGTTTTGATGAAACGTAGGTTGAACATTTTTGACTTGTTCAAATATATTCAATCTGAAGTTTTGTGAGAACTCTATCATTAAAATTCATTACATGTCTTTGAACTATTCAAAGATATTTAATAGGATCAAACATATGAATTTAAAGTAATTAGTTCTATAGTTATTCAGTGAATATGATTCTTATTCAATATTATTCTTCCATGATTCCATCTTGATGAAATTGAGTAGTGGCAGCAGTCGAATCTTATATGATTTGATTCGTTTGATATTGAATGTTACCAAATTAGTTTCAATACTCTTGGGGATATGCTCCAGTAACACTAGTTCATTCTTTTAATTTAGGTTCCATTAATTTCCACAGTTGCATATATGATATGTATAGGTAGAAAATCCGAATCTTGAAAAGTTTGAGATTTGAATCTTTCTATTTATATAATAGTTATATAATAAAAATTACTTACACCTCGGAGGTATAAGTAAAAGTTTATCATTTATTCTATTTTATAGAATATTGTATTCTATTGAATAAAATATCTTTCTTACGATCCTAAGTAATAAAATCGTTTTATTACTTGGTGTGTAACATCAGATGTTAATTATTGTAAAAAGGACTTGACTTATTGAAGTCAAATGTGAGAATGATAAATGATAAATATAATGGAACTACGTAATTAATAAGAGATGAAACAACCCTTATACATCTCCGTACAAGTCCAATAGGATAACAGAATCATTTACGAGTATTTGATACTTAATGGTTTTGTTGTTTTCTTATTGAAGAAAATTATCCTATAACTTATAATGGAAGTGATATTTGATATCGATTCTGGAAGTTCACCATTGAACCATAGATCTAAGATTGTTCATAGCTTACTACGATCGAGTTTTGAACTTGATTAAGCTTTCATTATGAATTAGTTCATGATATGTGCTAATTGTTTGCGCAGCGAAAGCAGTGTGAGCTTATTAAAGGTTTGACCTTTACAGTATGACAGTGAGAAAAGTTATACTCAGCAATCTATTGTAGATTCTGAGAAAACTTGTCTCTAGTCACACTAATTGAACAATGAAAGATATATTGGTTAATGTTGATATTAAACTGTACATTTTAGCTAAAGAATGCAAAGTGGCGTTTTTGAATGACTTATTCAGATAAGAGATCAGTTGTGATTTCTTTGTTTGAAGAGATCATTCTGGAATGGCCCCAGAGTTTGTGTTCTGTTGAGATCGCAATTTAGTGTGCTAGCTTATAGAGCCTATTGTAGACTCAGATAAGTCTTCCGGAAATCCGTGTTCTCTATTTTTGACATCAGTCAGATTGTCTGATCTTGTCAAAGTATAGAGGATACATATGTGATTGAAGGGTTAGTGAGAGCGTACAAATTACTTTCTAGTGTTATATATCCTAACAACATTATCATTATTATAGTAATAATGAGATGTTTGTCAGGTAAAAGATTTACCTAACTCTTATTTACTCCGTGAAAGCAGTGGGAGTAGTCTTTGTTATATTTGATATAAAGTTTTATATAAGATATAAAACTAAGAGACTTATGAGATACTCCTATTATTCGTACATTAGATATGATCTAATAAAGGACATAACTAGGCTATCTGTATGACAGTTAGTATAACTGTTGGACAGTTATTGTATGTCTTATATAAAGTATTCATCTTTCGTAAATGATGATTCATTTTTTGAAAGAGATATTGATTAGAATGTCTAATCAATCTTATGTATCATTTGATGAGACATAATAAATACTTTATAATGTGTGATTGTAGATATCGATTTAATCGTAATTGTTACGAGTTATTTTGATATCCTATAGACCATAGGATGGATCTTGAAACACTTTTTTGTGATCTTTGAGATATTAAGAACGAGTGTCTAATTCATGGAGAATACAGTCTGCAACCAATAGGGTCATATTAGTTTTGAGACTAATTATAACGTTAGATAGTCTAACGTCATAAAGAGTCACAAAGATGCAGTGGGAGTGTCACGAAGGATTCTACTATTTAGTGGATTAAATGCAACTTATGAAGTATTGACTTATGAAGTTGCATAGTGACCTTATAAATTAGAATTTTTATATTGTTGTTGTGCTTGCGGTTGTCTTCATAGTATTTTGGATTTGATCTCTAAATACTTGGACAACTCAGTAGTTGTAGCACAATACTGATGTAGCATTAGAGTCATATTAATGTATAATTTAGATTCTACAAAATATGAATGATGCTGACTATGGGAAAAGATGGAGTTTGTTTGACAAACTCAATATGTAATAGCGGACCTACTTCTTGTTGCCTACCTCTTAAGTGCTAGGTGAGCTTTTGAGAGCCATGAGTATAAGATACACAATGAGATGTGTATATGATACCGTGGATTGGCACTAGAGTAAGTGGGAGAAATTGTTGGGGTTGGTGCTCAGAGCGCCAATCCGGATCGTATTTATGTCTGATTCATGAATACGATCATCCCATTTTTCCATAATATTACTTATTTATGGTTGCACCTCTTGTTTTTATATACGTATTCAATTGATTACGATTAGATTGAAACTAAATGTTGTTTAGTGATATGTATATATTAGACAAAGGCCCGATAATATATAATGCAGTAAACAGTTACAAAGCTAGTTTGTAATTGACATTGGGAAGTGTCACTGCTAAATGTATATTATCAAATATAGTTCCTGGTCAAGATTCACTAACACGGGTCGGTTAGTCAAATCTATTGAGACCAGTACATGTCGTATATCGAGACTTGGTCCAATGGTTTATCCCAATGAACCATGAGTCTAGGGAGACTCGTATAGACTTGTAGGTATTTATAGTGGACAAACACTGAACGACTCACCGAAGATTCTTAATGGATGGTACACCAACGTCAATAAGAATCTTATCGGGTTGAGTAGCATAGTGGTCCTTCGACTTGAGATACCAATGTGGATGTATGAGACATCCTCCACACTTAGATGGCAGTCACGTCACCGATCTATTTAGATCAGACCATCTGCATGTTCGTTGGGTGTAGACCGATCCTCAGGATATCTTGTGTGTATCAATATAGGATCCGTCAGTTCTGTGTAGAGCATAGGTAGTCCATATATGATTAGCAGTCTGTTAAATCTGTGGCCACAGTAAACTTTGGAAGTAAGTTCCGAATGTTATTTAGAGATTGCTAATAGATACGTCGATGAGATAATACCTATAGAGATTTGACGTTTACATCTATATCTCTGGTGTTATCCGGATACCTGTGACGGAGGGATTATACGTATGCAATAACCTCGACCTGTATGATTCAACTAGTTTATCCGTGGTCGTCATAATTTACGGGTGGGTAAATTATGGACACGAAATGGATTTTGTGACGGATATACCTGAAACTAGAGAGTCTCACTAATGAAATATACTCGTAGAGCACTATGGCGACTTTTACAAATAATGATGATTATTTATAAATCGTTTAAACATTAAACGAAAAATACATGCGAACGGGCCGAACCGTCATTTCCTTATTAATGTGTATTTGTATTTAATATATGATATTATTAAATATGCATTAATAAATTGTCAAATAAAGGTATTTGACATATATCATTAATATATGTATTTGAGATATTTAAAGTAAATATAATACATATATTTGAGATAATTGTATTTAATTAATTATTTAATTATTTAATTGTTAAATGATTAATATAATTAAAATATAAATATCTCACCAAATGATAAGTTAGGAAATGATTATAAGTGTACATTTGGACTTTATACTTAAAGGAAAAAGTTGTCAAATTGAATTTGACTTCCTTGGATATTTGTTTTAATTGTTGAAATTGAAAATATCCATTTTCCTTTTTTATTTGTAATATTCGACCATCACCCTAAATTAAATATAATGGTTATATTTTTAAGTTGCAATTGTTGACTTGTTGAATAATTCATTAAAGGTGTAATGATTTAGAATGCAAGTTGATAAAGCAAAATTAAATGAAACAAAAATATCTAGATATTATATATACATCACAATTTCGGCCAAGGCCATTTTTGGGCAAGTATATATTGTTTTGTTTCATCTTTTAGGGTTAGACAAGTTCATTTGATACCAAATAAACATAAAAGAAGTTGAGAGAAAATCTTGGAGGCTAAAGGAAAAATCTTGGAAATCTTTGAGTTTTGTAAGTTTTTCTTTAAAGTTTTCAACATGAAAAATGTTTCTAACATGCTTAGCATCATTTGTGTTGCTTTTGTGTTGTCTCTCTTCTTATAGTTTGTGTTTATTTTGGTTGTGAACTTTGATGAAAGATTGATGCATGTGAGTAAGCTTGAAATGGTTTCAAAGCTTTACTTTTGATTTTTGGAAAATCAAGTTGCCATTCTAGAGTTGGTAAGCCACTCCTTGGTGACCTAGAATTGTTCTAGAGTTGTTTCAAAGTGGTGAGGCTAGATTGGTGAAGTATTTAATGGATTAAAGTGTTGGATTTTGTAAATTTGGTGAAATTGGACAATTTGATGAAATTGAAAAATTAGGGTTCATAACCCACTCCAAATTTTGGGCTTTTCATATATGTGATGTATTATGGTATGAATATGATGCATGTAAATTTTTGGGTTGATTGGATTTGATCTTGGCATGTTTTGAACAAAAGGGACCAAAATGCAATTACTTGAAAATTTGGGGTGCTCACGGCAATTACTCAAAATTGGGGATTTGTGTAAATCTGATTTTGATGCATTAGATGTGTTCAAAAACATTTTAGAAATGATTTAGAATCATCCAAAATTATATTTGATAATTTTTGGGCTAAAATAATCAATTTACAAATTTTGGGCAATTCGATAATACCAAGAAATTTGATCTCTGTGTAATTTTTCAGATTTGATAATTGGATAAATAAATAAATAATTTTATTTGATTGATCCAAGAAAAAATTTTGAAATCAGAAAATTTTGATTTTCCACTATTCCGCTGCGTTACCGATATTCCCCCTTAACCCCTTCAGATACTCATATACTTCTCGCAAGAATTAGTGAACTCCATATCTATGTTAAATGTCCCCAGCTACACACTAAACCATGTCCCTAAAATACGTAGCTGTTGGTCAGGATTGCTACACCAACCTCACATTTGTAAATCAAATGTCATAGTCTGCCATGCATGAGTTCGCAATACACCAAGGATTGAGATCAATATATGACCATCTAGTATATTGAAATGAATTTCTTTATTTAACATATATTATAAGAAATTCATTTCTATTTAGGTCCAATCGTATATGATCACATCATATAAGGTGTCTCCATTGTCATTTCACCACATGAACGATCCCGGATCAAGGTCGCCATACAATTATATAATGGACCGCAGTTATAGATAAACCATAAATAAGGTACTTGCTTTGTTTGCAGTTTATGGACTATTTTAGATTATTAACTTCAGACTTAAATCCTCTTGTGTATGACACTCACACACTAAGACTGAAGGCACATAAGTAATTTAGGATAAAAAAGATAATATCAATATACAATTTAAATCAAACATTTGATAAATGAATAATGCATCTTTTATTTTATAATAAATAATTCTGTTTACATTTCATGAAGCTATAAGGAATATATCTCAACAATCTCCCACTTGCACTAGAGTAAATGAGACATGTCACGTAATCCTAGACCTTATAGGTGACTTTCAAATACTTTAGCCGACAAGGTCTATAAACGGATCAGCCAGGTTCTCTGTGGATGCAATTTTTATGACATAAATGTCTCATCTCTGCACCATCTTTCCGATGAGATGATACTTTTTCTCTATATGCTTTCCTCTTTTATGGCTTCTTGATTCTTTGGAATTCAATAACATCCTCAATCCGGGAAATGCTACCGGCATGGGATAGACCGTACTAACCCCATAAGCCTCCGACCCTCTAACCATGAACAGATACTAATACTCTTTTCTTTATTTAAATATCTTAAGTATGGGATCGTAGCCCAAGCTTAAAAACATAACATACAAACTCAACATTAATGACTGTGTACTCAATAACACTTACTTTTACAATGACTATTACAACCAAAGACTACATATCTTTTACTTGACTCTGACTGGACTCTCACTCTCTCTGACTTGATCTGGTGGACTGCAAACCCTAATGACTGCATCAGTATCCGTCCTCCCGAGTTCGTCCTTCGATAATATCTGTAAAAATAGAAAACTGGAAGTGAGGGGGTTAGACCATTGTACGATCTAAGTGAGTGGACGATAAAAACTGAAATACTATAATGAAAACAATTGGTTCTAAAACCAAATTCAAGAAATAACTTCATAAGAAATCTCTTTTCTGGTCTGAGAATTCCAAACTCTATTTTCTGAAAATCTTGTCTGAAATCTCTTTGTAAAAACTTATCTTTTAGAAAACCTTTCTCTGGAAAACTAACTTTGAAAATCTGTGTATGAAAAATATTTATGAAAATTGATCTCTGTCACTGAAAACCTAACGTATCGGGGCGTTACGTATCGTCGTCCCCCCATACATCTAACTAGAGCGAGAAATGCAAATCCATGGCTTTGGGGCTTTAGGTATCACCGTCCCCCAAGCCACTGAACTAGAACTGGGGGAGCGAATCTATGCTACCTTCCAATCTCTGGAACTAGGATCTAGGGGCATCTGTCATCCCTACTCTTGAACTAGGATCTGGGGCCATTACATATTGCCGTCCCCCCAGTCCTCTACATGTGCATATGTCCTAACCGTCAATTCTATGTCTGTATCCAGTTACATATTGAGGTGTGTTTTTCCCCCATGCCTTGAAAACATAAACCATATTCTGAAAACATTTCTTTCTCAAATATAACTTAAATCATAAAATTTTATGAAATGACTGTAATAAAAATGATCTAACACCTAAAGCCTAAAAATTAGTCTGATACAAAAATAACAAAATGAATTTCAATTTAAAAGGGTAGTGTCCACTCACTAATTAGAATCTAGTTGGTGCTATATCATTTCGTCGAAGGAAAATGCAATTACTGTAATGGAATATAAATGGTAACTTGGTTATATTACAAACCGTGAGATGAGTTTCGGAAATAGGCTAAACTTTCTCAAATCAAGTCCATGATATCGTCACTTAGTATATCATGCTTGGAAAAAGGTGCAATGTATGCATGCTAACTGATACGAGACCCTAAGGGTGGTCTCTAACGCGCTAAGGTGGAACTGGGATGGTTTAAAACTGTTTTAGGGAAATTCTGGTCTTCACGTCGCGATGTAAGACATTGCGCGTCGCGACACGCTTGTTTCCAGAAACGATTGCCTGGATTTCCTGTGCGCGTCGTGACGTAAGTTTCTTGCGCATCGCGACGCGTTCAAAGAAGAAGCAGATCTTCATAAATTTCCCAGAACGCGTCATGACTTGTGGTGATTCGCGTCGCGATGCAAGGCCAACATTCAGACGTGAAACCAACTTCTTCATGTCCTTATGCCCAAATACACTTTCCTTCTTCCATATTTAAACTCTTATACAACAATTCTATATTCACCCATCATATAACATTATCAAAGCAATCTTTAAATTTCTTAAATCTCAAAACCCCTAATTAACTCAATACCCCAATTTTTGATTCCTATTCAACACCATCTATTTTCATACTTATTAACCACTTAATCATCATCATACTCAAGCTCTCAACACACTACAATTATCAAATCATTAAAGATCAGATATTTCAATTTGGGTCATGATTTTCTTACCTTTTTTTCTTTGATTTTCTTCATCTTTCAAACCTTCCAATGAGGTCTATGTTCTTCCTTGCTTCATCTTCTTTCTTTTTCCCTCTTTTCTTTCTTTTTCTCTCTTATTCTTCTTCTTCTTCTTCCTCTCCCGCGTTGCTTCTTCCTTTTTTTTTGTGATTTAGTGAATAGTATACTCTTTATATAGTAGATTTTATTTGATATTAGGAAAAATGGAGAAAAGTATGGAATTTTAGGGAGAGTTTGAGATTCTTCTATTTGGGTCCGAAATTACTATTCATCCGAATTTTGACTTGTATTTTTGACTTATTTCTGATCCGAATTTGGAAAAATATTCAACGCGGAAGTTGTAGGTCTCGATCCTAGTTTTCTGAAAATATAAAATTCATAAACATAGGAGTTCGTATGAGAAAGTTATGGCTCAAATACTATGGGCTGTCCGGAGTGGTACATTATACAATTTCGTATCGGAATTTCGGGGAATTAACCGATTATCCCCAAATTCTTTCCATGAGTATATTTGTGTCCCAACATAGTTTATATTATGTTATCTTCGTCCTGTAATACCATAGTACTACTACGTAACAATAGTAGAGACTACCGGACGTTACAAATTCTCCCATCCTTAAATAGGATTCGTCCCCGAATCCTCTTTAAACTTAGGATCTTATCATAGATCACATGATTCGTCTGTTCCTTATAAACCATAAGCTTTATCTGACCATATATCCACTACCTTAGTCTTATCCACTATACTATATCATTTCCCGACGATTTTTCGTGTACTAACATTACACCCCAGGACAATAAAATGATCATGCTGAATCTGGAATGTCATGACTTGGAAGTCATAACTAGAGTTGTATACTAATTTATCTGTGTGAACTCTTACTTTGCTGTAACTATACTGTGTCATCGGGGATTCTATTTGACTTAACAATGAAGGTATTTGTCTGGCTGATCACTCTCTACTTGACTAGTAAGTATATGATATTCTCTATCTTTCTTAATATCTAACTCATACATCGTACCTCTAGTCATACTTGGGTAAACTACTTCAGAATTCGTGGCTCCAGTGATTATCCCTTCAATTCTCTACTGAGAGGTACTACCTTGTTCTCGTTTAGGATCTTTGCTGAGTATCACTGACTACCTCATTTCTGGACCTCTAGTTGTGCTCAATATTCTTTATCTCCAAGGAAATATTTTTCTCTAGATATTTAGTTATGCTCATTAATTACTCGACTCGATTGGGTTCTTCTTGGCTGATACCTTTGGTTTTCACTAGAAATACTGGTGTCTCCATGGTTAGGCTTTCCATGTTCCCTTTCCGGAATAAATAATTTATAGGAGTGATCTTCGTCATTACTAACAATTCTTGTACTCGATACTTCTTTTGCCTTACTTGTTCAACTTGATCTGAATTTTCTTTCTCATATATTGACTACTTAATTCTCTATATTCTCTTTGCCAAGCTTCAACTGCTTATGATATCGCCTAGGGCTTCTTAGCTTACTGATATTGTCTACCGATGACGCTTGTACTAAAATTTTTGCTTCTGGGTAGTTTTCTAGTGGTCCTCCTTAATTACTACAGATTCAAGCTTAATTGTATGCATCTTGGTGCTTAAACCGCATTCCATGCTATTAATATCAACGCTGTCAATTTAGTCATGCAAAAGTTCATACTCTTTTGTAATTTATTTTCAAGAGTTGTTTTGCTATGCCAATTACAAATTTGTAATAACTTATCTATTCGATTCCGTACTATGATACGAATCTACCAAACCACCCATACCCGTGGCCAAAGCCATCCCAAACCCGTAGTGGTTTGGTCAACTTAGACTAGGGCTGGGTACTTTATATGATTACCTGACCAGAAATTACCTTGTTGTTACACACATTTATATTTTCTTATTAGGTATTCTCATATCGTTGTTGCACCTTAACAGCTTCACTCCCAAAATTTTTCCTTAGTATCATTTTCATCATCTGCTCTATTATACTATATACTGAGAACTTTCTTGGTCTATATCTCTGTCTTCTTATCTGAGGAATATCATCTTTCTTCACACATCTAAAATTTCTTCAAACCTTGGTTCCTTGGAATCTCGGTCATTACTTGACTACTACTTTATTTTTGTACTGCTCTATCTGAACAACTTCTTTTCTGACTCTTTTACTCAGAGCTATCACCCACTTTTATTTCGTTCTTAAACTACATCTGAAGGTCTTATATTCTGGTCTTCTTTCACTATACTTTCACTTATTTCTGGGAATATCTTGAGGCAACCTTGAAGATCCATCCCTCTGACTGTTGTCCGACGAGGGTTGGGAGGGTGGGAACTTACCCCGAGGCCTTTCTGATTATGATAACCTAGTTGTATATACTGCTTGTCTTATGAGCCTAGGAATTTCGTGTGTGTATATATATATATATATATATATATATATATATATATATATATATATATATATATATATATATATACCTGATGTCTATTCATGCACTAGGGCATTACTGCTAAAAAAACTCTCTGGTTTGCTTTCTTTAACTTACTTATGATCATGTTCAACTATCGAACACACTACCTCTTCCACGAAACTCCTTCGGAGTAATGTTCTCTAAACTTTCTTGTCCTACCTCTGCAGTCCTTCTTATTTAATCTATGTTGTTACACCTTCTGAAGTCGTTACTTACTCTCTCTGAGTGCCGTTATACTCTCTTTATTATTCCTCCTTAAGAAGCTTACTCTGCTGCATAGGTTTCTTTCTCACCTCAGTCCTTTGAACTTCTTGCATCCTTACTTTTCTGAACAACTCTATTAACTTTGATTACTCAAGACATATTCTTCTGAAATCTTCTGGTCAGGTGCCACTCTTATGTAGTTCTTCTCTCCCAATATAATAAGACTCTTATGAGTCACATACTTTACTTTTGAGAGTCGTTCTCTCTAATTCCTTCACTTTCTTGAGTTATTTCTTGAGACCTTTTCTGAAATCTGTATCTGAAACTATTTCTGAAATCTGTATCTGAAAATTATTTCTGAAATCTGTATCTGAAAACTATTTCTGAAAACTGATCTTTGTCTTTGAAAACCTAACGTATGGGGGCATTACGTATCGCCGTCCCCTCATACGCCTAACTAGAGCCAAGAGTGTAAATCCATGACTTTGGAGCGTTACGTATCACCGTCCCCCAAAGCATGCCACTCATTTCCCTGAAACTAGTGGCCTTGGGGTGTTACGTATCGCCGCCCCCAAGCCACTGAACTAGAACTGGGGGTGCAGATCTATGCTACCCTCCAAGCTCTGAAACTAGGATCTAGGGACATCTGTCATTCCTAGTCCTGAACTAGGATCTGGGGGCGTTACGTATCGCCGTCCCCAAGTCCGCTACATGTGCATATGTCATCCGTCAATTCCATGTCTGTAACAAGTTACATACTGAGGTGGGTTTTTCCCTCATGCCTCGAAAACATAAAATTCATGTTTTGAAAATATTTCTTTCTCAAATATATCTTAAAACATAATCTTTCATGAATAACTGCAGTAAAAATCAACTAACGCCCTAAAAGCATAAAAATAAGTCTGATATGAAAAATACAAAATGAAAATCAAGTAAAAAGTAAAGTGTCCACTCACTGGTTTAGAATCTGACTAGCATTGATTACTCTGCCGAAGAAAATTATGGTTCCTGCGATGATCTACATTCGATAAACTAGATTATAAATGGACTAAGAAACGTACTACGAAATTAGGCTAAATTTATTTATTTAAGTGGTTGCTATCACTTTCATAGGTATCATATTTATATCAAGATATAATATATGTATACGAGTTGATACGAGACCCTTAGGGTGGTCTCTTACATGCTAGGGTGAAACTAGACTAGTTTAAAACTGATTTGGGGAAGTTTTGGTCTTCGCGTTGTGACATAGAACCTCGCGCATCACGACGCGACCAATTCCAGAAACATAGTCAAAAATTCGCTTCGCGACGTGGGACCGTTTTCCCGGGTTCTTCCCTTGCTTCCTCAATTCAATCTTATCCATATTCATCACCAATAATTTCATACAAACCCAATACACAATACATCTTATTACACTCAGTTTCACATACTATAAACCACCATCTCATCATCAATAAACTCTTAATCTATTCATTTTTCTTTCTTTAACCCATTACTCAAGATTCCCAAATTTTGGATATTTCATCATACCATACCATTCTTTATTTACTAAACACTTAAAAGCATCCCCTAGCTTGCCAAATACCATGGACTGTTCGAAGTGGAACATAATACAGTTTCATATCGGAATTTCGAGGAATTGACTGATTATCCCCAAAGTCGTTTCTTGAATGTATATTTGCTCGAACATAATTTATATTATATAACACTCATCCCATGATGTAACAATAGTTGGGATTTCCGGCCGTTATAAATTCTCCCCCCTTAAATATGATTCGTCCTTGAATCTTTTCTAGGGCTCAACTCGTAGATTTTTACTGGTCGATGATATCTGTGTCTCTGACTATCTTTATCTTTCTTAATTTTCCTTCTTATTTTTTTTTTAGATCTTAATACTAAAACCTCCGGAAATTTCTTGTCATACTTGTGCATACTACTCTAAAATTCATCGGCGTTATTGAATAGTATCTTGAGTTCCTAACTGAAAGGTAATTCCTTAATCTCACTTCATGATCCTCTGTTCAATACTCTACATTTATCATCATACTACCACTATCTCTATTCATTGCAAGAACTTTATTTCTAAAACTTCCAACTATATTCAACATCTTTTATCTCCATCTATCTACACGAGTTATCATTTCCAAAATTGTACTATATTTGTAGTTTGTCCTCTTACTTATCTTAGTTCCATTATGATTTTGAAACCCCCTTAATACCTCTTACCATGACAATAATAACTTTTAATATCCTTATGAACTTCTGTTACTTTTCATGTTTAAAGTATTCCCATAGTACTTTATGTTCTAACCAATTACCATCACTTTCCATTGACTTGTGTATATTTTGGGTTCTTCAGCTATTCTAAGATATACCTTATCTCAAGATTTATTATCTTATCTTAACCAATTATTTGACCTCTCAGGTTTTCCGCCTTACTAAACCTTCTTTACTTATAAGCTTCCTCTTTCGAGTCCTCACATTTATTACTATTTTTGGGTTTTGGTCTTCGTGCTTTATAACTAACCTCTCCAAGTGCTCTTACTGTCCCCTAATGTTTCTCATATTTAAAATGTTATATCAGGGTAGTTCTCCTCTGGTGATTCTTCTTAATTGGCTAAGAAGTTCTGGGGCAAGATATCTATACTAAGCCTGATTATATATACCTTTATACTAAAGCTATGTTCTTTATTACTATGTTAACACTGGCTATACTGTTTTGGTTTACTATTCTGTAACTTTGATTCCTTCGCTAGAATGATACGGTTACTGTTTTTCACATAACGTGGTCTTTATGCTTGGTTGCGTTACTTGTAAATCTTATCTTTACCCGAGGTCCATTTATGCATATTATACCTTGATAATTTATTTTTTTATGGCTAAGGCTATCTCAAACCCGTGATGGTTTAGTTAACTTAAACTATGGCTAGCTACTTTTTCAGAGATCACAGAGTTAATATAATAGAAATTGGATTCTAATCCATACTGAGAGATCTCGCTGTGATGTACTTCTGTCTTCGCTTATAAAGTATTTTTCTTATATTGCCGTCTCACCTTGACAGTTCTACTTTCAAATCTTATGGTTAGTTTTCTTTTCATCTTTTATCCTACTCCATTATATGCCTGCTACTTTTGTAATCTAATGGTTTGGTATCCTTTACGGGTTCATCTATTTTATGGGGCAACTTTGAGGTGAATATCGTGATCCTGTTAGACAGTAATGACCCATAGCGTCACTATTTTGTAAATGATATTGTATTATTGTACAAAATTAACTATGTAGTAATGAAATTGCCTTTTACCGTTTTGTAATTTATTTACTTTGATATATAAATGGTAAAAGTCCCTATGATTAGTTCCGGATTGTGATGATATGAGACAGTATCAATCCATAAAGGTTTAATCATTAAATATCCCTAGTCGTAGTATTATCGAGATCGGACATCGATAATGCGGAATAGACTAGTACTGCACTCGTGCATGTTGTGAGGGCACAACGGCATAGTTCTCATATATTTAAGTATATGATACTTATGCAAGTGCTGTAGGAGGTTGTGTTTTACCGATGGTACGGAAAACAGCTTCGCTCTGGATAGACCCCGCGGAGTCCCATTGGTAGTATGTCTGCGTGTCTATGGGAGTCCGCTTCAGGGTAGGTGCATATGATCTTAACCTGAGACTTGCATCGCTAGTACTTACGACAATCGGTAAACTTTAGTTTTGGTGGTCCAGGGCTTTAACGGGTTCTGTGTACACCTCTTCTGGTTTATCGAGAATCGTAGTGTATTGGATGTGATGTCAAGATGGAAGTATCACTTCAGACATATGGAGAAGATGATCGCGAGGGATACAGAACTAGTACTCTATAATGGTTGCAACCATCGGGATAATATGACTAGGTCAGATTATCCGATTCAAAGAGACTGGTTGCTTGATGTCCGATATGTGTATCGTACGGGGCAGACACATCTCCAGCCCCAGGCCTTACATGTGATCATCCGATACTGGTTCCATATACACTATACTACGGTATGCTACGCCTGTTATAGATCTTATATTCCAATAAGAATATTTCTAGAGAATTGGGTAGACATGGCGTTTTGCTAGAGGCTAACCTTGTCTTGTAAATCGGGAAAAACGTAGTACTTGGTACGTACGTGTTCGATAGTTCGACAACCGGATTTACTGCCAACATATCTAGGGATCTCTTGGGTCGCTTCCCGAAGATTCACCAATGACGTATGATTCAAACTCGATTAATCTTGGATTAATTACGGAGAGACTTTATCTTTATCTTGGATAAAGTACTATATAAAGAGAGAGAACGGTTAATTTGGAATTAATCGTAAAATTATTATATTCGATATAATAATCGAAATTCGATTTCGACGCGAAATTAAAATTAGATTTTAATTCGGGCAAACAAGTTAATTTAGAATTAATTCGTTAGCGACGTAAATAATAATTTCGCTAGGCGCAATTATTTATTTAAATTCGATTTAATTAACGTCGCGACGTAAGTTCGGTATTTCGGAAATATCGGACCCGAACGCGTGAGTGCACGTGGCCCACTTTCATTTGGAAACGTGTGGGGCCCACATGACACATGTCATTATTTGCATTATTTAATTATTGATGTATTGCATGGAGATAGTGTACAATGCACTCAAGGGTTTGCATGGAAATTGAGTGTTTGACACTCTAAGCCTTTGCATGTTTGTGTCATAAGTTTATTATTATTTAATAAATATTATGGCATAAATATAAATTGATTTTTGTAACAAAAAATCAGATCTCTTCTCCCTCTCAAATTACCGAAACAGTGAGCAAGTTTTGGCTCTCCATTTCTTTTCTTCATTTGTTTTGTGGCAAGACTAGAAGAAAGTGTACAAGTTTGGAACTTTAATTCACAACTTTGGCTAGCACCATCAAGGGATCATACAAAGGTGTTATGGGAAACTCATCTTAGAGCTTGGAAGGATCAAACATTGCTTGGAGCTTCTCTTTTCTGCTTGGCCGAATCCTTCACTGCACAAAGGAGAAAGTTTTGTTTCATCAACGCATCCGCATTCCGATCTTTGTGAGTATGATTCCGCCATACTTCAATATTGTTCATTCTTTTATATATATTTTGCTTGTGCTTTTGATCTTGGGACATGGATTAATTTTTCCAACAATGGTATCATTGCTTAAAAGCATGCAAATATATTAGGATGTTATTTGGGGAAAATTGTTTGAAGCATGATTTGATGAGTTTGCTTGATTAAATATGCTTAGATGTATGTTATAGATTATACATCATCAATTTCATGGAAAATAAATTGGATTAATTTTTCCAACCCAATGAGGCTTGGCCGAATACATGCAAGCATGTGGACTAGATGATTTTTTAATTTTAAAGACATTAGATGACTTGAAATAATATGGAATGATGATTTGTAACTCGATTGGATTGAAAACGAAATCGGAACCATTTTAATCACCTTGGCCGAATGCTTGATGGAGTATTAGGGACTTGATTTTTTGATTAAATAATGTTGGACATATATTTAAGATAAAAATATGATTAATGGATTAATTTGATATTTTGGGAATATTGATTTAAAGGATTAATCATGATAATACACTTTAATTAATTAAGTTATAAAATTTGGAATTTTAAAATTTGGTTAATTGGGCTTAAATTGGAATTGGGCCTAAAACTATTATATTTGGACATAAATGGGCTTGGTTGGGCCAAGTAGATTTGGACCATTTGGATTGGATCCAAAATGGGCCTAAATCATACCATTTAAGTCCAAATGTAATAAATGGGCTTTTATGTTTAATTGGGCCTTATGGGCTTGATATTGATTTAAGGCAAATGAGGGTGATTCCTTATTGGGTTTGGAAATTGGGTTTGACCCACATTGACCAAGGCCCAAGCCTAATGAAATCAATAGAAAGCCCATCGGACTTTAATTAAACGGACATTAGATGTTAGTTGGGCTTTGAGACCCAATAGTACTAGATTTGGAATCTAAGTTATAAAAGCACAATAAAAGTGTAAATATTTAATTTAGAATTAAATAATAGGATTAGTATTGAATACGACTTAAATTGGATTTAACGAGTAGTTCGATATAATTCGTGAATTCATACCATAAGTATTTATTCTCAAAACGAGTTGGACTCGCGCAAATGCAAACAATTGTTTGAACATTGTATTGTCACCTAATTAAAGACTAATTAATTGGATTTGATTGGTTGTATAACATGCCTTGAATGAATGAATATGGATGTGTTGAATGAATAGTGTATATCGGATGGATATTAGAAGGGAAGGGTAATTTTAGAAATTATTGTAAATTTGGAATTTATAAATTGGACCTGCGTGTCCAGCCTTATCTCTTTATCTCTTTGTATTCTCTTCTCACCTAATTCCCCTCAATGTAAATGAGGTTTCTCTTATTGTATTATGTAATTGGGTAGAAGTAGAATAGTGCTAGCGGGGAGAGGAAAGGGAGTGATTTGTTCTAGGAACAAGTTGTTTATATATCCATCCGCATATCACTATTACTTTACTTTACGCACTTTATGATGTTTTAGAAGCATGCTTAAGGGTGTATGATGATGAGACCTAACAAAGATAAATTAATTGGTTGCCAATTACGCGAAAAATCCCTCAAACAATATTAAGCGATTTTCCTTCCGTTGAATGATTCTTTCTCAAGATCCGAAATTGGCATTGGTTTGTTGGCCAAAGTCAAGACCTTTGTCAATTGAGGATGTGTTTGAATCATGAGAGTTTTGTTCCACATCGGTGTCCTGTCCAAGTTGTGATTTGTTGGCCAAAGTCAAGATCACTTCTTGTCCATCGACATTGATTACGAAACTTTCCTCGTCAATGGGTCCCGCTTAACTGGAATCATTAGGTTTGTTGTGCCAAAGCCAAGGCTTAGTTGATTCAGAGGAAATGGTTAGGAAAATGTATTGGATACATTGACATATGTATTAGATATATATGTTTCGGACTTGGATGTCCACCTACCGGATCTAGGAATTGGATGGGATCCAATTGATCTTCGAGATCTACCTAGTTAAATATCATACAACTTGTTGGCCAAAGTCAAGGTGTGTGTTATTTAACGGGATCCTAGCCCACTAGGAAATTGGATTTCCCGAGTACTCAACAGAGGGTTAGAGACTTGTAGAAAATAGTGGGAGGCTAGTATTGAGTTTGCAATTTCATTCAGATACTTAGCTTTACGCGCTTACAAAATTTATTTCGTCAATATTTTAACATTAGTTGGACTAATAAAATGTTATTTTTCTTGTAACAGTTTGACTGTACCCATTTTATCGTTAACTAGATAGTTGGACTATCGTAGTTAAGATGGCAAGCAAGGTAAATGTCCGAGACATCATCATGGGTGAAATGTCTTTAGGGGATAAACTTTGCTGATTGGGAATGAACTAAGTAAGGGTGGGGGCTAAGGATAGCCTTGGGGCGGAGAGGATACTGTATACGATACAAAGACCTCTCGGGCCTAAGCCCACTGAGCCACTTGAGCTGGAGTTATGGAAAACTCACAGTGATGATTGTGACACGGCTCAGTCGATCATGCTTGCTTCAATGACTCAACACTTTCGTCGCCAAAATAGGGACTTGGATCCTTATAATATGATGGCAAGATTGCAAGATCTTCACCGCACTAATAAGCGGATGGCGAGGTACGAGTTGGTGAAGAAAATCTTTCGCTCCCGTATGACTGATGGTAGTTCTGTTGAGGTCCATGGGACTCAAATGATAGCCGATATTGATGAACTGGCTAATATGGGTATAGTCTTGGAGGCTGAGCTGGCTATAGATGTACTTCTACAGTCACTACCCGATACTTGGAAACAGATTGTCATCAACTACAAACTGATGAATTCGGATGACACTCTTGGAGAGTTATTGTCGATTCTCAAGGAGTCAGAGAAAGAACTTCTGAAAGGCAACAAGCGCGAGGCGCACTTTGCAACAACATCTCAAACGCCGAAAGCTGGGCTCAAGGCAACTGGGGGTGTTAAGAAGAAAAAGCATAAGAACAAAGGCAAGGCCAAGTCAACAAAGGCTTCTGGGAAGCCAAGGGACAAGTCTCAAGATGTTTGCCTGAAATGCGGCAAGAAAGGTCACTGGAAGCGTGACTGCCGCATGAACAAGGGACATAAGGAGGACATACAGGCGGGCAAGGCACCGGCCTCAGGTATGTTTGTTATTGAGATAAATATGACTACTTCTAGTCTTAATAAAAATTGGATTTTTGATTCTGGCTGTGGTTCTCATATTTGTACTGATGTGCAGGATCTGCATGATAGCAGGAGACTGGCTTCGGGGGAGGTTGATCTACGAGTTGGAAATGGAACTTCTGTTGCTGTTTTGGCCGTAGGCACTTTTGTTTTGGAACTGCCCTCGGGGCATGTACTTAAACTTTTGAACTGTTATTATGTTCCTAGTTTAACTAGAATATTATTTCTGTATCTTTGTTAACCCAGTATGGGTACACTTTTGTATTTAAAAACACCAGGTGTTATTTATATAAAAATGATGCAGAAATTTGCAGTGCTGATGCAAATAATGGTCTTTATATTTTGAATATAAATGAATCTCCAAAATGTAAAATAACAAACAAAAGGCTCAAAATGAGTAATCCAAAGGAAGAAACTTATTTGTGGCATTGTCGTCTGGGACACATCAACAAGACTCGCATATCCACACTTTCGAAGAGTGGGTACTTGGACGGATTTGATCCAAATTCATATGACGTCTGCGAATCTTGTTTATTAGGCAAAATGCCTAAATCACCTTTTAGTGGTAAAGGTGAACGCGCCACTGAACTGTTAGCCCTCGTTCATAGTGACGTTTGTGGGCCCATGTCTAGCCAGGCTAGAGGTGGATATCGATACTTCGTAACCTTTACGGATGATGCATCACGTTATGGTTATGTGTATCTAATGATGCACAAGTCGGAAACTTTTGAGAAATTCAAAGAGTTTCGACACGAAGTTGAAAAACAAACAGGCAAGAGTATTAAAACATTACGGTCGGACCGTGGTGGCGAATACTTAAGTAATGAGTTTCAAGATTACTTGAAAGAATATGGTATTCTTTCACAATGGACTCCTCCTGGAACACCACAATTAAATGGTGTGTCTGAACGGAGAAACCGTACCTTGCTTGACATGGTAAGGTCGATGATGAGTCGCACTGAGCTACCTATATCCTTCTGGGGACATGCATTAGAAAGTGCAATTCTTATTTTGAATAGGGTTCCGTCAAAGTCTGTTGAACAGACTCCGTATGAGATATGGACAGGAAAGAAACCAGGTTTCTCATTCCTGAAGATTTGGGGTTGCTGGGCATACGTCAAACGTTTGGAAGGTACCAAACTTGAACCCAAATCAGATAAATGCCTATTTGTTGGATATCCTAAGGAAACCAAAGGATATTACTTCTATTACCCACAAGAGAACAAAGTATTTGTTGCTCTACATGCGGTTTTCCTTGAGAAGGAATTCCTAAATGCAGTGTTTAGTGGGAGGAAAGTAGAACTCGATGAAAGTCGTAGTGATACTGTTCCTGGCAATGAATCAAGAACGGAACATGAACAGTCCATCCAGGATGAGACTGAACCACAATCTTCAATTACACAAGGACTACGTAGGTCGGAGAGAGTCAGGGTAATACCTGAGAGGTATGGATTCCTGATCTCGCCTCATGTAGATATTAATCTTATTGAGGATACTGAACCGGCTACGTATGAGGAAGCGATACAAGGTATCGAATCCACTTTATGGCAAGAGGCCATGAAGGCCGAAATGGATTCCATGTATACCAACCAAGTTTGGACACTGGTTGATGCACCAGAAGGCGTAAAGCCTATTGGATGCAAATGGGTCTTCAAGAAGAAGACAGACATGGATGGCAACGTACAAACGTACAAAGCTAGGCTTGTAGCGAAGGGGTATCGTCAACAACTTGGAGTTGATTATGACGAAACTTTCTCACCCGTTGCCATGATTAAATCCATTCGGATAATGCTTGCAATAGCTGCATATTACGATTACGAAATATGGCAGATGGACGTTAAAACCGCTTTCCTTAACGGAAACCTGTTGGAGGATGTTTATATGCAACAACCTGACGGTTTTATCGCACCAAGACTTGCAAACAAGGTTTGTAAGTTAAATCGGTCCATTTATGGACTGAAGCAAGCATCGAGGTCATGGAACCAACGTTTTGATGAGGTCATAAAAGAATATGATTTCATTCAAAACGTAGATGATCCTTGTGTATATAAGAAGGTTAGTGGGAGTGCACTGACTTTTATTGTCCTTTATGTCGACGATGTATTGCTTATAGGCAATGACATTCCCATGTTAACGTCGGTGAAAGCTTGGCTTTCATTGAAATTCTCCATGAAAGATCTGGGAGAAGCAGCTTTTATTCTAGGAATAAAGATCTACCGGGATAGATCTAGAAGGCTACTTGGACTCTCCCAGAGTACATATATTGATAAAGTGTTGAAGAGATTCAACATGGATCAGTCCAAGAGGGGACTGTTGCCAACATCACATGGCGTCTTTCTATCTAGGGACATGTGTCCTAAAACACAAGATGAGAGAGACAACATGAGTCGGACTCCGTTCGCCTCGGCAGTCGGATCGATCATGTATGCCATGATATGTACACGACCTGATGTGTCCTATGCTTTGAGCATGTGCAGTCGATATCAGGCCGATCCAGGACAGGATCACTGGATGGCGGTTAAGAGTATCCTTAGGTATCTTAAAAGAACTAAGGATGTTTTCTTAATCTATGGAGATGGAGAACTTGAGGTATCTGGATATACCGATGCAAGTTTCCAAACCGACAGAGACGACTTCAAGTCGCAAACCGGGTACATATTTTGCTTGAATAACGGAGCAGTGAGCTGGAAATCTTCCAAGCAAGATACTGTTGCCGATTCAACAACTGAAGCAGAGTACATTGCAGCAGCTGAAGCAGCAAAAGAGGCAGTTTGGATCCGTAAATTTCTAATTGGATTAGGAGTAGTTCCGTTAGCAGCTGAGCCCGTTCCATTGTATTGTGACAATAGTGGGGCTATAGCACAGGCTAAGGAACCAAGGTCTCATCAACGATCCAAACATGTTCTTCTTCGACGATTCCATCTGATTCGAGAGATCATACATCGTGGCGATGTGAAGATCGAAAAGATCGCATCAGAGGATAATATTGCAGATCCGCTGACGAAGGCTATTCCTCGGGAAAAGTTTGAGCGACATGTACATAGTTCAGGTATTAGATGCTTGAGTGACTGGCTATAGGCCAAGTGGGAGATTGTTAGACAGTAATGACCCATAGCGTCACTATTTTGTAAATGATATTGTATTATTGTACAAAATTAACTATGTAGTAATGAAATTGCCTTTTACCGTTTTGTAATTTATTTACTTTGATATATAAATGGTAAAAGTCCCTATGATTAGTTCCGGATTGTGATGATATGAGACAGTATCAATCCATAAAGGTTTAATCATTAAATATCCCTAGTCGTAGTATTATCGAGATTGGACATCGATAATGCGGAATAGACTAGTATACTGCACTCGTGCATGTTGTGAGGGCACAACGGCATAGTTCTCATATATTTAAGTATAGGATACTTATGCAAGTGCGGTAGGAGGTTGTGTTTTACCGATGGTACGGAAAACAGCTTCGCTCTGGATAGACCCCGCGGAGTCCCATTGGTAGTATGTCTGCGTGTCTATGGGAGTCCGCTTCAGGGTAGGTGCATATGATCTTAACCTGAGACTTGCATCGCTAGTACTTACGACAATCGGTAAACTTTAGTTTTGGTGGTCCAGGGCTTTAACGGGTTCTGTGTACACCTCTTCTGGGTTTATCGAGAATCGTAGTGTATTGGATGTGATGTCAAGATGGAAGTATCACTTCAGACATATGGAGAAGATGATCGCGAGGGATACAGAACTAGTACTCTATAATGGTTGCAACCATCGGGATAATATGACTAGGTCAGGATTATCCGATTCAAAGAGACTGGTTGCTTGATGTCCGATATGTGTATCGTACGGGGCAGACACATCTCCAGCCCCAGGCCTTACATGTGATCATCCGATACTGGTTCGATATACACTATACTACGGTATGCTACGCCTGTTATAGATCTTATATTCCAATAAGAATATTTCTAGAGAATTGGGTAGACATGGCGTTTTGCTAGAGGCTAACCTTGTCTTGTAAATCGGTAAAAACGTAGTACTTGGTACGTACGTGTTCGGATAGTTCGACAACCGGATTTACTGCCAACATATCTAGAGGATCTCTTGGGTCGCTTCCCGAAGATTCACCAATGACGTATGATTCAAACTCGATTAATCTTGGATTAATTACGGAGAGACTTTATCTTGGATAAAGTACTATATAAAGAGAGAGAACGTTAATTTGGAATTAATCGTAAAATTATTATATTCGATATAATAATCGAAATTCGATTTCGACGCGAAATTAAAATTAGATTTTAATTCGGGCAAACGAGTTAATTTAGAATTAATTCGTTAGCGACGTAAATAATAATTTCGCTAGGCGCAATTATTTATTTAAATTCGATTTAATTAACGTCGCGACGTAAGTTCGGTATTTCGGAAATATCGGACCCGAACGCGTGAGTGCACGTGGGCCCACTTTCATTTGGAAACGTGTGGGGCCCACATGACACATGTCATTATTTGCATTATTTAATTGTTGATGTATTGCATGGAGATAGTGTACAATGCACTCAAGGGTTTTGCATGGAAATTGAGTGTTTGACACTCTAAGCCTTTGCATGGTTTGTGTCATAAGTTTATTATTATTTAATAATATTATGGCATAAATATAAATTGATTTTTGTAACAAAAAATCAGATCTCTTCTCCCTCTCAAATTACCGAAACAGTGAGCAAGTTTTGGCTCTCCATTTCTTCATTTGTTTTGTGGCAAACTAGAAGAAAGTGTACAAGTTTGGAACTTTAATTCACAACTTTGGCTAGCACCATCAAGGGATCATACAAAGGTGTTATGGGAAACTCATCTTAGAGCTTGGAAGGATCAAACATTGCTTGGAGCTTCTCTTTTCTGCTTGGCCGAATCTTCACTGCACAAAGGAGAAAGTTTTGTTTCATCAACGCATCCGCATTCCGATCTTTGTGAGTATGATTCCGCCATACTTCAATATTGTTCATTCTTTTATATATTTTGCTTGTGCTTTTGATCTTGGGACATGGATTAATTTTTCCAACAGATCCGTCTCTGCTATCACGATCCATCAATGGTTGGGAAGGTGGAGATCGATTATGTCGCCTACCTGATGGTTTTATTCTCATCAGCTACCCCTACTGTGTTGTGTGCTCTGTCATCTATAAATCCGGGACTCTCATTTTGACTATATAGTTCAAACTCCCCCACTAAGATACTTCCACTAGGTATATATGAGTTGTCTCCTTTTTTCAACTTCATTCTTGATTCGCTTCCCGAAAATCGATTATACTACCTCTTATCATGACCTTCAATGACCTTCTCCTAAACATAATTCTCTAAATACTTTATCATGTTGCTTTTATACCCTTTTACTAGATTATGTTTGCTTAACCCTCTTAAGTCATTATCTTTTCTCAAATTCCTACTATTTATTAGATGCTATTCCTTTCTTACGAAGTCTACACCACCGCTACTTAGATTTTCTCTCATCTTAGTCCTTTGAATTCCTTATACTTTATCCCACTGAGAACTTCATCAACTTTAATTACCTAGGACATCTCCACTATATTTTTCTTGTTTTGGTGATATTCTCTTCTAGTTCTTCTTTCTCAATACAATGAGACTCCTATGAGTTTACTCCCTTAAGGATTCCAATTCACGATGGCCTCCAGGTTGGGCTTGAATTATTGTGACTCCGAGTTATTCTATCTCATGTTTCTTATCTATATTCCTTTAAACTTCTTTTTTTGGCTATCTAGCCATTTCTCGACCCGTTTATCATGTCAAATACACTCATTTGCTGGTTCTTCTCCTTACTGGGCTCTGAGTATAATGGTGAATACTTGCTTCCTTTAGGGATCTGAAAAATTCACGTTTCTGATTGGGTGCCTGTACACCTACTGGGGCCATGACTACTGAATATAATAGTTATCGCTGTTGGGTTTCTCTAAGGTCCCAATGATCAATTTAAGTAAGAAACATACATGTGAATACAACAAGGAAGTTGCAGAATACTTACATTGAGCGGTTGACCGATGCGACGAAGAATAAAACTTCAAGCTCCCTCCTAGAGTGCTCTCGGCAATTGGGCTGAAAAATTGTCCTCCCGTTTCGGCAATGGAGATCCCTCCAAGCTCCAGCTTTGTGTGATTCCATGCTTACAAGCGCGGTTCCCTATCACCTTCGCAAGACCCCGGAAGTGTGCTAGCACTTAGGAATTTTACCACAAAATTCCTTAGCTTCTCCTCTATTCTCGGTGAAAACAGAAAAAATTGGAAGAAGAAAAGAGGTCCAAGACCGTGAGAGAGAGAGGAAGAATGAGAGAGATGATGATGTCTTTTTTGGTTTGTGTATCTAATGCACTTTCTTGATTTTCCAAAAATCAATTAATTGATTTTCCAAATGCGAAAAGTCAAGCAATAAAAGCCTACAACCACTACATCAACTATTTACGTCACAAGGACTACACATCACACCACTCAAAGTGACAAGTGATTTGACACTTGATGTGACTAGCGATTTGAACCTAGATGTGACTTGTGGGCTGCACTTCAATTCGCAATGCAGTGCGCCCGCAAACACTCTCGGGCTACGGGTTCGTTAATTCCAAATTAACGAATTTTCCGTTGCGACGTAATTAAATAATTATGCCTAGCAAAATCACTATTCACGTCGCTAACGAATTAATTCTAATTAACTCGTTCGCCCGAATTAAAATCTAATTTTAATTCCGCGTCGAAATCCAATTTCGTATAATATATCGAATATATTATTTATCGATTAATTCCAAATTAATCGTTATTTCTCTTTTAATAATATTTTATCCTAGATAAAATATCTCCGTAATTAATCCCAGATTAATTTTCTCTCTCATACTAATTAATCCCAGATTAATAAAGTGCTAGTCATACGTCATCAGTGAATCTTCGAGAAGCGACCCATAAGATCCCCGGATATGTTGGCAGTAAATCCGGTCGTCGGACTATCCGAACACGTATGTACCTAGTACTACGTTTATACTGATTTACAAGACAAGGTTGGCTTCTAGCAAAACGCCATGCCTACCCAATTCTCCAGAAATATCCTTACATGAATATGTGATCTATATCAGGCGTAGTATACATAGTATTGCGTATTTCGATCGAGTATCGGATGTCACGTGCTAGGCCTGGGGCTGGAAATGTGTCTGCCCCGTACGAAGCACATATCAGATCTTTGGTAACTAGTCTCTATAATCAGATAAACATGACCTAGTCATAATATCCCGATAGCTACAGCATATAAGAGAGCGAGTTCCGTATCCTACGTGATCATCATCTCCACTATGACTGGAGTGATACTTCCATCTCGACATCACACCCAATACACTACGATTCTCAATATACCCAGAAGAGGCGTACACAGAACCTGTTAAAAGCCCTGGACGATCAAA
The DNA here is from genome assembly GCA_019454045.1 of Zanthoxylum bungeanum. Taxonomy (NCBI): domain Eukaryota; kingdom Viridiplantae; phylum Streptophyta; class Magnoliopsida; order Sapindales; family Rutaceae; genus Zanthoxylum; species Zanthoxylum bungeanum. The sequence continues at coordinate 17,095 of SKCR01047689.1, read as the reverse complement.
ACCAAAGTATTGATTGTCGTAAGTATTAGCGGTGCAAGTCTCAGGTTAAGACCAAATACACCTACCCTGATTCGAACTTCCATATACACATAGTCATACTACCAATGAATTCTGAGGGGTCTATCCAGAGCGAAGCTGTTTTCATACCATCGGTAAAAACACAACCTCCTACTACACTTGCATGAGTATCCTATACTCAAATATATGAGAACTATGTCGTTATGCCCTCACGACGCGCACAAGTGTAATACTAGTATAGTATTTCGCATTATCGATGTCCAATCTCGATAATACTCTGACTATGGATATTTAATGATTAAACCTTCGTGGAGTGATACTGTCTCATATCATCTCAATCCAGGAACTAATCATATGGACCTTTCATCATTTATACATCTTGGTGATCTAATCACAAATGATAAAAGAGCAATTTCTTTGTCACATAGTTAATTGTACTTGTACAACAACACCATGATCTGTACAAATAGTGATGCTATGGGTAAATGTCCAACAATGCTCATACCGTCGAAATCTGCATCGACTACTCCAAGTATTAAAGTTTCTATAAATCCGATAAAACTATGATGAGTTTCCATTTACATTACTTATCTCGGGCCATATTATCCATTGTTACTACATACACTTTACTTTCTTATTGCTTCCTGTAGCTTTCTTTATTATTTATTTCCATAACTTATTCTTCAGTTCCATATTATGCTTCCAAGACTAGTGATGGCTTACTCCTATTGACTACTTCCTAGGTTTTTGCTCTTTGCTCTTGCTATAGGCTACAACTATACCGTAAATCTCACTATTCATGGTTGTATTCTTTTCTAACTTCCAATTGTCTCCCATCTCATAAATATGTCATTTTTCAACTTTCAAGAATCTCTATTAGCATTATACCATTCCATGGATTTCCACAGGTATTTCTAACTTACCCATTTAGCTTAAGTCTGGTTCTTTCTTTTCTATCACTTAAATCCTTATTAGTTCTTCCTTGGGTTGCCTATCATTCTGTGTTTTCTGTTTCTGGTTTAGGTTAAATCTTCATCGAATTCCCTTACAGTTATCTTTATCTCGGCTGGTATAGGGTAGAGTAGGAATCTATGTCTCAATGGGTGTCGGCGTCCTTATTTCCAATACTTTATGCCCTGGTAGAGTCTATTACTCATGTAAGGTAGGTATGAGATAGACTCTGTCATGGCCGCTTCTTTGACTGGTATAGCTGAGAGATGAAGATCTTGATAAGTCAGATCTTATCGTATATCGATTTCTTTGGTTAAGGTAACTAGTCACTTATCTTTATGTCTTTCATTTTTTACTTGCTCACAGATTTGGGTTTGGGTATCTAGAACTTCTACATCTTTTGTGATAGCTTATTTTTTTTACCGAAATCTCCATTGATTAATTCTGATCTTTACTTCTCTTATTTTTCTGACTATTTTTGCTTTTCGGGGGAAAATTGCTATCTATAAGAGTCATTAAGGGCTATTGGGTCTACCTGAAGAAACTTTCTAATGAGAAAAGGAATTTTAATAGAATAGAAGGAATATTACTCAGGTTCACTCAATATTTTACTCTTGTTCAAACTTGCTCTATTCTCCTTAGTACTAAGGTTCTGTACCTTCTTACTTATCTATTTCTATATCTTTACCTCAATATGATTCTGATTGCTTAAACATCTATGTCTTTATCCTTTACCTTTCTAGTTCTTAAAGGAAATGCTTTCCTTGCACAGCGGAAACGGTTAAGGCATACGGATCAGACTTGAAAAACTTTTATGCCCTTCCCTTGGAACAGCTGAATGCTACTGCCACCACCCCTGAAATTTTGCTTAGTTTTAGACAAAATTCCAGCCCCGAAACAGTCCCGGAACAGTCCCCAATAGCCCTGAACACCCGGATAAAAACTGGACAGTTTTGGACTCGATTCGCGTCCAACGCACTCCAGAAACAGGCCCTGAAATGCGTGGACTGTAGGTGCGTTTTGGTTCTGAATTCACTTGAAAACAGCCCAAAACACCACAAAATATTCCCCAAAAAAACTGGATTAAAACGAAAACAAACCGAGTTCTGTTTCACTAAGTAAAAGGGCGACAATGAGCAAAAACAATGCTCACTGCCGTGAACAACAAGAAAGAGATGAAGATGAAGATTTGTTCGACACCAAAAAGTCTTTCGAACTATATCTCGTTACCAACGAAAACTTGTGTGGGCAAGACTCACTAAAACAATCCCTAAACGTTTTAGAGATTTAATCACAATTGTGTTCTGATTTTATTTTTCTTCTTTTCTTAGTTATGTTTTTTCTCAACTTTTGAGAGAATATGAACAAGAAGAAGATAGAGGCTAGGGTTAGAATGAGAGGCTTAAGCAAAAAGAAAAATAATTCCTTTTTATACTTAAGGTTTAATTTTACAAAATAAAAAAAAACCCTTTTCCCATTTCCACCACTCAAAAATCGGCCATGCATGTATTTTTTTATTATTAATTTTGTAACACCAAATTTAATTACCATAATAAAAGATATGTTACAAAATAAAAGGTTAAATGTCATTTAATAATTTGTAACTTCCAAATTAAATCCAAGGGTTTCCAAAACCCAAAATTTGGAAATTACTAACTTAACCTTTCATTTAATTATATCTAATATAATTAAATAACATGTGTTTAAATATCATATATTTAATAAAACCATATATTAACTTTTAATATAAAGTTTTCAAGTGTGACAAAATAATATTATTAATCATATATGATATTAATATATTTGTGTGTATATAATTGGACTATCCAATTATACTAAATCCGCTATAGTAAATCGAGCTAGCACGGGGACAAAATGGACCTACAGTTCCGAACTCCAATAATATCAAAATATTTAATAGCTCTTAATTAAATATTCCGAATATTACTCCGGGTTATTCCACTAAAAACCCGAAGTTGCACTCTCGTTGCCGCAGATGATATATGAAGCCGAACAAGTCGGTGTCCATCGATATTGTCACTACATATAGATTAACCCTTCACGAGTATCTCGTAAATATAGCCGGGTCATAATGTCCATTATACACCTCTAATTAGTTTTACCTTAAGTATCATTGATTCTCTAATGAACGATTTATTCATAACGATTATGAATTTTAATCTTTCTATTCGTAATAGAAAGACTTGAGCTCTCTAACCGTTCAAGCACCAAATCAACCCTTAAGAAAGATACTCCTCTACTTATCGCAAGAAGGAGTGAACTCTATATCTATGTAAAATGTTCCCAGCTACACAACACACTATGCCCCCAAAGTACGTAGCTATTGGTCGGGACTGCTACACCAACCTCACCTTTGTAAATCAAAGGACATAGCCTGCCATGCAGTAGTTCGTAGTACACTCAGGATTAAGATCAATCTATATATGACCATCTAGGGTATTCTAGATCATTTTATTTCAAAACACATAAAGCCGTTTACATTACATGTAGCTCTAGGGCATACATCCCGACAATTTTTTCTTCCTCTTTCTACTTCTCTAGGTGTGTATCCTTAGGATTTTACTATCTCATTATGTCTCTTTACTTTTCCTATCTCTAGCTGTTTAACTATGTATATCTCCTTACTTCTTATAGCTTTCTCTTCCCACTCTATAGGGTAACTTTTCTTAGTACCAAATTTTCTAGTTAATAGCTAAATTTGAACTTATGCTAACAAGTCAGGATGATTACAAAAGTCTTTTCAAGAATATAATTATTTCTAAGGAAAGATACTTAAATAGCTCAAGAACTCTTACTAACATGTATATATAACTTTGAGGACGTACAAGAGGATCGGATACTGGAGAGGTAGTGTCTCGCATACGGGTATCCCGGACATACTGAGTATACAAGACCCCAACACTCTACCCACTACGGTCACTGACTCCCTAGACCATGCTCTGATACTATCTTTGTAATATCCCCAATTTGGGAGATGCTATCAGCAGGGAATAGGCCGTACTATTCCCCTGAGCCTTTGACTTTCTAACAATATTAACTCATCTCATGTATGGACTTATGCATGGGACTGATGCCCAACTCAACCTTTATGAATGCATAACGTTTTTCTTAACTAAATACTCAAATTCATTATGCATAACAACTTTAGTAATATAAACTTATAACTCTTACATACAAATTCTTTACTAATCAACTATATGCTACATGACTTTCCCTGACACCGTCTAGACTGAATTCTGACACGATCTGGTGGATCAAACCCTCTAGTGACTGCTATCAGTATCCATCCTCTCGAGCTTGTCCTCCGGGAATACCTGCAAAATAAGAAAACTGGGAGTGGGGGGTTATACCGTTGTACGATATAAGTGAGTGGATGAAAATTGAAATACTGTTATAAAAATATTGGTTCTAAAACCAAAGTTCAAGAAAAAGCTTTATATGAAAATTCTTTTCTTATCTGAAAACTCTGAATTCTTTTCTGAAAAATCTCGTCTGAAATCTCTTTGTAAAACTTATTTTCTCTGAAAGTCTCTTATAAAACTGCTGTTTTCTGAAAATTTTCCTTTCTATAAACCTTTTCTGAAATGTGTATATGAAAACTATTTTTTAAATCTGTATCTGAAGCGATTTCTGAAATATGTATCTGAAAACTATTTCTGAAATCAGTATATGAAAACTATTTCTCAAAACTCGTCTCTTTCTCTGAAAATCTGATGTATGAGGGCGTTACGTATCGCCGTCCCCCCATACACCTAACTAGAGCTAGAAGTGAAAATCCATGACTTTGGGGTGTTACATATCGCCGTCCCCCCTAGCATGCCACTCATGTCTATGAAACTAGTGGTATTGAGGCGTTACGTATCGCCCTCCCCCAAGCCATTGAACTAGTATTGGGGGTACAGATCTATACTACCCTTCAAGCTCCGAAACTATGATCTAGGGACATCTGTAATCCCTAGTCCTAAAGTAGGATATGGGGGCGTTATGTATCGCTGTCTCCCCAGTCCTCTATATATGCACATGTCATCCGTCAAATTGCTCTATTATCATTTTGTAATTGGATTACTTGGATAAATAAATGATAAAAGTCCATATGATTATTACCGGATTAATAAGATATGAGACATTATTAATCCACGAAATGTTTAATCATTAAATATCTCTAGTCGTAGTATTATCGATACTAGACATCGATAATACGGAATGGGCTAGTATTACACTTGTGCGCGTTATGGAAGCTTAACGGTATAGTTCTCATATATTTAAGTATTGGATACTTATGCAATTGTGATAGGAGGTTCTGTTAGCCGTTGGATCGGGAACAGTTTCGCTCTGGATAGACCCCTCGGAATCGCATTGGTAGTATGACTATGTGTCTTTGGGAATCCGCATCAGGGTAGGTGTATGTGGTCTTAACCTAAGACTTGCATCGCTAATACTTGCGACAATCAGTACGCTTTGGTTTTAGTCGTCTGGGCTTTAATAGGTTCTGTGTACGCCTCTTCTGGGTTTATTGAGAATCATAGTGTATTGGATGTGATGTCAAGATGGAAGTATCACTTCAGTCATATGGAGATCACGCAGGGATACAGAACTAGTACTCTTAAATGCTGCAACTATCGGGATAGTATGACTAGGTCATGATTATCTGATTACAGAGACGAAACTAGTGATCCGATTTATACTTCGTATGGGGCAGACACAATTCCAGTCCTAAGCCTAGCATGTGACATCCGATACTGTATCGTAATATGCAATACATTGTATACTACGCCTGATATAGATTATATATATTCCATGTTGAATATATTTTTGGAGAATTGGGTAGGCACGGTGCTTTGCTAGAAGCCAACCATGTCTTGTAAATCGGTGAGAACGTGGTACGCGGTACGCACGTGTCGGATAGTCCGACAACCGTATTTACTGCCAACATATCCAGGGATCTCTTGGGTTGCTTCCAAAAGATTCACCGATGACATTTGACTCGAACATAATTAATCTGGGATTAATTATGAGAGAGAAAATTAATCTGGGATTAATTACGGCAAGAATTAATCTGGGATTAATTATCAAAGAGAACATTAATCTGGGATTAATTGCATCAAGAATTAATCTAGGATTAATTCTACTAGAAGAGAACGCGATTAATTGGAATTAATCGGCAAAATAAATTTAATAGATAAATTGGATTTTTCTATTTAATTTATTTATTTGGGCTAAAATAATATATCAGATATATTAATTGAAATTGGATTTCAATACGGAATTAAAATTGGATTTTAATTCAAGCGAACGAATTAATTTGGAATTAATTCGTAAGCGACTTTCATAATAATTTTGCGAGGCATAATTATTTAATTAAATTGGATTTAATTACGTCATGACGAAAATTCGTTTAGTCGGATTAAACGAACCGAGCCCAAAGTGTGTTGTGTAAGCCAACTAGATTTGGAATTAAATGGGTGAGACCCATGACTTACATCACTAGTCACTATTGGTGATGGAAGTAGTTGGCAATTTAAATGGCAACTTTAACACACAATAAACACATGTTTTTAAAACAAACAAAAAAAACACAACTTTGGAAGGTTTGGAACTATTCATCTTCTCTCTTTTCTTACACAAAATCGTGACTTCCTCTCTCCCAAAAGGAAATTTTGTTGCAAAATTTCAAGCAAGCTAACACTTGGGAGTCTTTTGAAGGTGATAGGGAAACTCACCCATGAGTTTGGAACAACAAAGAAAGCTTGGAGCTTCTACATCCATGGAGATTTTTTGAAAATTTTAAAGCCGATCAATGTAAGTGTTCCGCAACTCCCTTTGATTTATTCACGCACAAATCATTCTTAGAGATCCTGGAATTTCTAGGACACTAACAATGGTATCAAGAGCCATCCTAAGCTTGATTTGAATTCTAGGGTTCATGACTTTAATTTGGGATTTTTTACTTGGAGCTTGATTTACCTAAATTGTTTGCGTGGTTGTGTTTGGATGATGATGAATTTGATTTATGCATCTTAGGATTTGAGAAAAATTGAATGGATCAAAAATCCACAATTCATTTGACATGGCCGAATGTACCCTAGTTTGTGCTCATGGTGATTTTTTGAAAATTAGCAATTGGATGTGTTGTTGGCATGTAATGTATATTAATATTGATTTAATTAGATTGAAATCAATTGCATGATAATTTCTTTGCCATTGCCGTGAGCCTAAGCATGTTATAGAATTGATTTTGCTTCCATTTTGTTGGACGTGAATTGGAATTAATGAGCATGATTAATTGGATTAATTTGTGTTTTGTAAACATTAGATTAGTTGATTAATTATGTTAATTATACTTGAATTGGATTAATATGTAATTTGGAATAATGTATTAATTTAATTTGTTATATTTGGGATAATGGGCTTGGTTGGGCCAAACTTAATTTTGGACAATTGGGTTGGATCCAATTGGGCCTAAAACCATTACCATAAAGTCCAAATATGACTAATTGGGCCTTTAAAAATTTAATTGGGCCTAATGGGCCTAAATTGATTTTTGCTTAGGGTGATTCCTATTTGGGCCTTGGCATTTTGGGTTTGATCCATAATAGCCAAAGCCCACGCCTAAAGAATTAATTGAATACCCATTGGACTTTAATTTAATAGTATTGGATACTAATTGGGCCTTTGAGACCCATTAAGATTGGATTTGGAATCCAAGTCTAAAAGGAACCATTAAAAGTGTAATTATTTAATTTGGAATTAAAAATGAATTAGTATTGGATAAAATTTAAATTGGATTTAAAATTATAGCTCGATATAATTCACGAAAATATACTTTGAGTATTTATTCTTAAACGAGTTGGACTTGCGCAAATCAAATCGTTGTTTGAATTGGATGGTCATTAATTCAAAAATTTAATTAATTGGATTAGATTGATTGAATAACATGATTTGTTTGAATACTTGGATATATTTGTATGAACAATGTATATCGGATGGATATTAGATGGGTTGGGGGTAATTTTGGAAATTGTTGTAATAAAATTAGAATTTATTAAATTGGACCTGTGTGTCTAGCCTATTATTTCTATTCTCTTGCATTTCTCTTCTCACAATTCCCCTTAATGCAAATGAGGTTTCTTTAATGTTGGACAATTATGACCCATAGCATCACTATTTGTACATAACATTGTGTTGTTGTACAAATTAACTATGTGACAAAGGAAATTGCTCTTTTATCATTTGTAATTAGATTACCGGGATATATAAATGAAAAAAGTCAATATGATTAGTTCCGGATTGATAAGATATGAGACAATATCAATCCATAAAGGTTTAATCATTAAAACATCCCTAGTCGGAGTATTATCGAGATTGGACATCGATAATGCGTAATAGACTAGTATTGCACTTATGCGCGTTGTGTGAGCATAACGGCATAGTTCTCATATATTTGGGTATTGGATACTATGCAAGTGTAATAGGAGGTTGTGTGTTACGGATGGTACGAAAACAGCTTCGCTCTGGATAGACCCCTCGGAATTCCATTGGTAGTATGACTATGTGTCTATGGAAGTCCGAATCAGGGTAGGTGTATTTGGTCTTAACCTGAGACTTCCACCGCAAATACTTGCGACAATCAATATACTTTGGTTTTGGTCGTCCATGGCTTTAACAAGTTCTGTGTACGCCTCTTCTGGATATATTGAGAATCATAGTGTATTGGGTGTGATGTCAAGATGGAAGTATAACTTCAGTCATATTGAGATGATGGTCACGTAGGATACGGAACTGGTGCTCTTATATGCTGCAGCTATCGGGATAATGTGACTAGGTCATGGTTATCCGATTATAGAGACTAGTTACCACAGATCCGATATGTGATTCGTACGGGGCAGACACAATTCCAGCCCCAGGCCTAACATGTGACATCCGATACTGGATCGCAATACGCAATACTACGTATACTATGCCTGATACAGATTACATATTCCTTTAAGAATATTTCTGGAGAATTGGGTAGGCACGGTGCTTTGCTAGAAGCCAACCATGTCTTGTTAATCGGTAAAAACATAGTACTAGGAACGTACGTGTTCGGATAGTCCGACGACCGGATTTACTGCTAACATATTCGAGGATCTCATGGGTCGCTTCCCGAAGATTCACCGATGACGTATGACTCGGACATAATTAATCTGGGATTAATTATAAAAGAGAGAAAATTAATCTGGGATTAATTACGGAGATATTTTATCTGGGATAAAATACTATTTAAAAGAGAGAGAACGATTAATTTGGAATTAATCGATAAAATAATATATTCGATATATTATACGAAATTAGATTTCGACGCGAAATTAAAATTAGATTTTAATTCGGGCGAACGAGTTAATTTAGAATTAATTCGCTAGCGACGTCAATAATAATTTTGCTAGGCATAATTATTTAATTAAATTTGATTTAATTACGTCGCAACGGAAAATTCGTTAATTCGGAATTAACGAACCCGAGCCCGGAAGTGTTTGTGAGGCCACTCCGATTTTGAATCAGTGCGGCCAAAAATCACATCTCAAGTCACTCACATGTCACATCCACTTTTTGTGATGTGTGTCATGTCACCTTTTTGGTGATGGAGGTGGTTGAGAGCAATTAATGCTCTTTTCCCTCCAAATTGCTTTTGGAAAGCATATACCATAAAAGGGTTTTGACTTTGAAAAAGACTTGGTAATTGTTTTAGAAACAATACACAACTCTCTCCATCTCTCTCCATCATTCACGCCTCTCTCCCTCTTTTGCAAAGGCTTGGCCGAATCTAGCAAATGAAGAAGAAGAAAAATTGTGGCAATTTTTCAAGAGTGCTAGCACACCAAAGGGGTCTCACAAAGGTGATAGGGAAACCCATTCATGAGCATGGAATCCATTTACAAAGCTTGGAGCTTGGAGCACACAAATGGGACCTTGGCCGAAACTTGAGCACAAAAGAGGAGCTTGGCCGAGAGCTTCAAGGAGCAAGGAAAATTTTTATGTTCATCGCATCGCAAATCCGATCAAAGTGAGTATTCTGCAACTTTACTTTGTTGTATTCGCACTTTCATAACTTAATGATCTTGGGTTTACCTAGAAAACCCAACAATGGTATCAGAGCCTTGATTAAGCATGAAAATTGAATTAGGGTAAAATTTGGGTAAAATTGATTTGAGCATGATTTGATGAAATTGATTGATTGAGTATGCTTGAATGTGGATAACTTGGAGTTATTTGTGATCAATTTGATGAAAATTGATTTGGATTAAATTTTCCCCAATTTTTTGGCTTGGCCGAAAGTTTAGAGTGCCCTAATGTCATGGTAATTTTTGTTCTTTTGATCATTGGATGAGTTGAAAGACTTGAGATAAATTAATTTATGATTTAATTGGATTAAAATCGAAATCGGATTTAAAATCCCTAATTGCCGTGACATCAAGCATGAAAATGAGTTGATTTTTTTGATTCAATAATGTTGGACATGTGTTGATGATGATAAGCATGATTAATTATGTAAATTGGTTTTGGAAATGTTAATTTGACTAATTAATTATGGCTAATACACTTTAAATAATTTAATTGTGATATTTGGAATATTGTGATTAAATTAGTTGGGCTAAATTTGGAATTGGGCTTATAAAGTTGTATTTGGGCTTAATGGGCTTGGTTGGGCCAAGTTTGGTTTAGGTTAATTGGTTGGATCCAATTGGGCCCAAAACCATATCCATAAAGTCCAAATATAATATAATGGACTTTAATATTTTAATTGGGCCTAATGGGCCTAAATTGATTTTTGGCAAAGGGTGATTCCTTATTGGGCTTTGGTTGCCAAAGTCCATGCCTTAGAAATTAATTGAAAGCCCATTGGACTTTAATTAATTGACATTGGATGTTAATTGGGCTTTGAGACCCGTTAAGATTAGATTTAGAATCTAAGTCGCAAAGGCTCGTTAATAAAGTGTAATTATTTAATTTAGAATTAAATAAAGAATTAGTATTGAATACAAATTAAATTGGATTTAATATTGTAGTTTGATATAATTCAAGAATTCGTACTTTGAGTACTTATTCTTAAAATGAGTTTGACTCGCGCAAATCAAATCGTTGTTTGAACATTGGATGGTCATTAATTTTAGATTAATTAATTGGATTAGATTGATTGATAACATGCTTTGTGTGAATACATGGATGTGATGTATGAATAATGTATATCGGATGGATATTAGATGGGTGAGGGCAATTTTGGAAATTGTTGTAATAAATTTAGAATTTATTAAATTGGACCTGCGTGTCCAGCCTATTACCTCTTGACTCTTTGTATTTCTCTTCTCACCTATTCCCCTCAATGTAAATGAGGTTTCTTTAGAAGTGTTATGTAATTGGGTAGAAGTAAGAATTGTGCTAGCGGGAGAGAGGAAATGGAGAGATTTATTCTAGGAACAAGTTGTTTTAAATATCCATATGCATATCATTATTAATTTATTTATCGCGCCTTATTATGCTTTTAGAATGCATGCTTAAGGGTGTATGATGAGACCTAATCAAAGATAATTAATTGGTTGCCAATTACGAAAAAACCCTCAACAAATATTAAGCGTTTTCCATCCATGAGTGATTCTTTCTCAAGATCCAAGATTGGCACTGGTTTGTTGGCCAAAGTCAAGGCCTTGTCCATCGCGGATGTGTTTGAATCATGAAGGCTTTGTTCCATATCGCATGTCTTGTCCAAGTTGTGATTTGTTGGCCAAAGTCAAGATCACTTCTTGTCCATCGACATCGATTATGAAGCTTTCCAAGGTCAATGGGTTCCGCTTAACATAAATCATTAAGTTTGTTGTGCCAAAGCCAAGGCTTAATTGATTCAGAGGAAAAAGATTAGGGAATGTATTGGATATATTGGCATATATTATATATATGTTTCGGACTTGGATGTCCACCTACTGGATCTAGGAATTGGATGAGATCCAATTGATCTTAGGGATCTACCTAGTTAAATATCATACAGCTTGTTGGCCAAAGTCAAGGTTGTGTGTTATTTAACGGGATCCTAGCCCACTAGGAAACAAGGTTCCCGTGAGTACTCAACAGATGGTTAGAGGCTCGCCGAAAAATAGTGGGAGGCAAGTATTAAATTTTCAATTTCGTCTAGATACTTGCCAATACGCGCTCATTTCAATTTTTGTCATTACTCGAATAAATATTAGTTTGAACTAATATCGTTGTTTTAATTAAACAGTTGGACTGTATTCAAACTACTTCAAATTATAGTTGATTATATATTGGATTATAGTAATCAATATATTTGAAATTAACCAAACAAATTATAGTTGATTATATAGTTAGACTATAGTAATCATTATAATCAATAGTACCTGAAATCGTTGATTGGATAGTTGGACTATAGCAATCAAGATAAATGAAAGATTAGCATTTAAAACATAAACCTGGGTAAAAATATCTTTAAACAACTTTAATTTTCAGATTGGGAATAGAACCTCAGGATAGTCCTGAAAACTAAGAAGTTACTCTATTTGATAGAGCAACCTCTTGCCTAAAGCCCGAAGTTGGGCAAATAGTAGAACATGATATTTGGAAGATTCATGTGATGATAACTTTAATGCTCAATCCTTTATGCTTACCGCAATGACACTTTAATTCGTAATCAAAATTAAGGATGAGATCTTTGTACCATGATGATGAAATTAAAGATCTTCATAGATTTATTTTTAAATCTTAGAAGTACAAATTGCAAAAGAAGCTCTTTTGCTCACGTATGTCAGAGGGTACATCTGGAGAGCACTAGGTGTCGCAGATGATTACTGACATCAATCAGCTAGGTTAGCTGGGCATTACCTATGTGGCCGAGACTACCAAAGATTTGATCTTATAGTCTCTACCCGAAAGCTGGGGAAGGTTCATTGTGAATCAAGAGTAAACTCTTGGAGAGTTGACGGCTATGCTTAAGAGGCAAAGCCAGAGCTTCTAAAAGGGGCAAAGGCAAAATCATCACAGTCTTCTAGGAAGAAAAATGACATATCCCAGATGTCTGCCTAAACTGTGGCAAACGGGGTCACTGGAAGCGTGACTGCCGTATGGACAAGGCAGACGTGAAGGAAGAGAATAGGGGCAAGGCTCCGGCTTCAAGTATGTTTGTCATAAACATGTTCACTATTAGTTTCAAAAATTGGATTTTGATATTAAGTATTGTACATAAGATATGTATTGATGTGCAGAATCTGCTGATTAGCTGGATACTGACTTCAGTTGAGATTTATCTGCGAGTCAGAAACGGGACGAGAGTCGCTTGTTTAACCTTAGAAACCAAAGTTTAAGAACTACCCTTCAGGTTTGTACTTAAATTTGGAAACTGTAAAAATGTACCTAGTTTGACTAGAAACATTATTCTCTATATCAGAGTATAACTCGTTGCGAGTATACCTTTATATTCTAGAACACTGAAGTGTTTTATTTTATAAAGATGATATTGAGATAAGCACATTAGATGTGAATAACAGTATTTATATTTGAATATAAATGAATCTCAAACATATAACATGACAAACAAATAGCTCAAACTGATTAATCAGATGAGACTTATTTGTGGCATTGTTGTCTGGGACACATTAAACAAGACTCGTATATCCACTTTCGAATAATGGGTACTAGGACGGATTTGATCCTATTCAAATAAAGTCTACGAATCTAGTTTATTAGGCAAAGTGCCTAAAACACTTTTTTCTTGGTAAAAGTGCAAGTACCACCGATCTGTTAGCCCTCGTTCATAGTGACGTAAGTGGGCCCATGTATAGCTAGGCTAGAGGTGGATATGAACGCTTCGTAACCTTTACGGATGTGGCATCGCGTTATGGTTATGTGTTTCTTATGAAACACGAATCGGAAACTTTTGATAAATTCAAAGAGTTTCGGCACGAAGTAGACAAACAAATCGACAAAAGTATTAATACATCACGATTGGACTGTGATGGAAAAAAACATACTTACATAAGTTTCTCAATTACATGAAAGATTATAGTATTCTTTCACCGTGGACTCCTCCCGGAACACCTCAATTTGATGGTGTGTCCAAACTGAGAAACCGAACCTTGTTGGACATAGTAAGGTTAATAATGAGTCGCTCTGAGCTACCATTTTCCTTCTAGGGATACGCATTAAACAGTGCAATACTTATTTTGAATAAGGTTCAATAAAAATCTATTTGACAGACTTTATATTAGATATGAACAGGAAAGAAACCAAGTTTTCTCATTCCTGAAGATTTGGGAATGCTGGGCATATGTTTGGATGATACCAAACTAGAACCCAAATCGGATAAGTGTCTAATTTGTAGGTTATTCTAGGGAAACCAAAGTATAGTATTTATGCAACTCACACAAGAACAATGTAATTGTTGCTCGCCATGCGGTTTTCCTAAGAGGAATACCTATATGCAGTGGTAAGTGGGAGGAAAGTAAAACTCGATAAAAATCGGAGTAATAATGTTCCAGGCACCAAGTCCTTAATAGAACACAAACAGTTCATCGTGGATGAAATTGTACCATAATCTTCGAATACACAAGGACCGCTTAAGTCGGAGAGAGTCAGAAAACAACCTGGGATGTATGGGTTTCTGATCTCACCTCGTAAAGATGTCAATCTTATTGAGGAAGACAAACCGACTACGTATGAGGAAGTGATACAGGGTATCGACTCCATATTATGGCAAAGTTCCATGAAGTCCGAAATGGATTCCATGTATATCAACCAAGTTTAGACACTGGTGATGTACCGGAAGGCATTGTGCCTATTGGTACTATATAAGTCTTCAAGGAAGACATACATAGATGGAAACATACCAACGTACTAAGCTAGGCTTGTAGCGAAAAGGTATCGTTATCAACATTGTGTCGATTACGACGAAACCTTTTACTTGTTGCCATGGTTAAATCCATTTGGATAATGCTTGCTGATGCTGCATGTTTCATTTATGAAATATGGCAGCTGAACATCAAAATCGCTTTCCTTAAACGGAAACCTTTTGGAGGATGTTTACAATATCCTGACGTTTTGTCGTATCAAAACGAGCAAACAAGGTTTGCAAGTTAAATCGATCCATTTATGGATTGAAGCAAGCATTGCGTTCTTGGAACCAGTATTTTGATGTAATCATAATAGTATATGATAATTCAAAACGAAAATGATTCTTGTGTATATAAGGAGGTTAGTGGGAGCGCACTAACTGTGATTGTCCTAAATAATGATGATATATCATTTCTTAGAAATGACATTCCCATAATACAATCGGTGAAAGCTTGGCTTTCATGAAAATTCTCTGTAGAATTCTTGGGAGAGACAACCTTTATACTAGGAATAAGGATCTACTGGGATAGATCTAAAAGTTGTTGGCACTCTCTGAGAACTCGTACATTGAAATATATGTACGCGACCTGGTGTCTCATATGCTTTGAGCATATGGAGTCACGATTAGGCCAATCCAAGTGATAGTCACTGGATTGATGTTAAGAACATCCTTAAGTATCTTAGATGAACTAAGGATGCTTTCTTCAGCTATGGAGAAGGAGAACTTGAAGTGACTGGGTTCACCGTTGCAAGTTTTGAAACCAACAAAAGACGACTGTAAGTCACAATAAGGGTATTATATAGTTTGAATAC
Organism: Zanthoxylum bungeanum; assembly: GCA_019454045.1. Taxonomy (NCBI): domain Eukaryota; kingdom Viridiplantae; phylum Streptophyta; class Magnoliopsida; order Sapindales; family Rutaceae; genus Zanthoxylum; species Zanthoxylum bungeanum. The sequence continues at coordinate 1,423 of SKCR01047689.1, read as the reverse complement.
CGGAACAGTGAGCTGGAAATCTTCCAAGCAAGATATTGTTGCCGTATAAACAACAAAAGCGCAATATTGCTGCAGCTGAGGCAGCAATAGAAGCACTTTGGTTCTTTATAATCCTAATTGGATTAGGAATAGTTCTGTTAGCAGCTGAGCTAGGCTACAGCACAGGCTAAAGAATTAATGGTTTCATCAACGATCCAAGTATATACTTCAACTATTCATCCGATTGGTTCGGATCATACATCGTGGCGATGTGATGATCGAATAAATTGCATTAGATGATAACTTTGCAAATCCGCTGACGAAAGCAATTTCTCAACAAAATTTTGAGCGACAGTATATAGTTCAAGTGTAGGACACTTGAGTGATTGGCTATAGGCCAAGTGGGAGATTGTTGGACAATTATGACCATAGCATCACTATTTGTACAGAACATTGTGTTGTTGTACAAATTAACTATGTGACAAAGGAAATTGCTCTTTTATCATTTGTAATTAGATTACCGGGATATATAAATGATAAAAGTCCATATGATTAGTTCTGGATTGATAAGATATGAGACAGTATCAATCCATAAAGGTTTAATCATTAAAACATGCCTAGTCGTAGTATTATCGAGATTGGACATCGATAATGCGAAATAGACTAGTATTGCACTTGTACGCGTTGTGGGAGCATAACGGCATAGTTCTCATAAATTTGGGTATTGGATACTCATGCAAGTGTAATATGAGGTTGTGTTTACCGATGGTACGGAAACAGCTTCGTTCTGGATAGACCCCTCGGAATTCCATTGGTAGTATGACTATGTGTCTATGGAAGTCCGAATCAAGGTAGGTGTATTTGGTCTTAACCTGAGACTTGCACCGCTAATACTTGCGACAATCAATAGACTTTGGTTTTGGTCGTCCAGGGCTTTAACAGGTTTTGTGTACGCCTCTTCTGGGTATATTGAGAATCGTAGTGTATTGGGTGTGATGTCAAGATGGAAGTATCACTTCAGTCATATGGAGATGATGGTCACGTAGGATACGAAACTGGTGCTCTTATATGCTGCAGCTATCGGGATAATGTGACTAGGTCATGATCATCCGATTATAGAGACTAGTTACCAGAGATCCGATTTATGCTTCGTACGGGGTAGATACAATTCCAGCCCCAAGCCTAGCATGTGACATCCGATACTGGATCGCAATACGCAATACTACGTATATTACGCCTGATACAGATTACATATTCCTTTAAGAATATTTCTGGAGAATTGGGTAGGCACGGTGCTTTGCTAGAAGCCAACCATGTCTTGTTAATCGGTAAAAAACATAGTACTAGGAATGTACGTGTTCGGATAGTCTGACGACCAGATTTACTGCTAACATATTCGGGGATCTTATGGGTCGCTTCCAAAGATTCACCGATGACGTATGAC